>JAHWFP010014307.1:0-36051 GCA_023313725.1 Lithobius niger
GGGGGGGAGGGGGCCATCTTTTAAAAAGCTGCTATTTATGGAAGGAGGGGGGAGGGGGCCATTTTTAAAAGGCTGTTATTTAGGTAATTTTTAAAAGGTAAGAGTGGGGGGGGGGCTCGTTTAAAAGGCTGCTAGTTAGGTATTTTTTTAAGGGACCTCTTTTAAATAAAAAGACTGCTAAATTTTATTTGTGTTGTAATTACACCCTGTAGAGAGGCTTGTTTTTAATATTATTTTTTTAAATAATATTTTATTTTAATTAATAGTCTTGCAGATAATTTTTTAAATAGTCAACTTCCTCTAAAAACTCCATGCCTTGTGATGTCATCGCCTTCAACTCCAATCTTATCTTTAAGACCAACAACTCAACCCTCCCAACCACCTTCCAACCACCTTCAACCACCTTCCAATCTCTTTCAACCACCTTCCAACTTGTCGTGGTGGTGTAGTGGGTTAGGGCGTTAGTCAGTAAGACATCTGATAACCCAGCCGACGCTGGTTCGAATCTCGCCTCAGCCGAGAAAAACAATTTTCTACTGATTCAATACTAATTTAATAAAACAGAAAAAAGAAGAAACGAAGGAAAATAAAAAATCGAGGACGAATAGGAGGAAAGAAAGGTAAGAAAAAATGACGTCATGACCTTCATGACGTTACAGGGGTGCAGGTCAACATCCGCCTTCTCAATTCCGAAAAATTTACCGCGACTACCCAGCGGATTAACGGTTGCGCAATAGGGGGGGGGGGGGGGGGGGGGATTACGGGATTAGCGGCGGCGGCATCCCTTTGGACGGTATATAGGCATACATCTCTCTGGCCATATCAATGCCAGTTTCAGGTACACCCCCCCCTGCTAAAAACATCCTGCTCCACCCCCCCCCCCAGCTAAAAACTACCACTTATAATAATCATATTAAATATACCACTCATCATTCATTCGCTTATGATATTAACAAAAGAAAACTAAATTAATTACTAAATAAAACTAAATTAATAACTTTTTTTGGCTTTGTAATACAGATCTTGACTTTTTTTAAACTAACATGCAGCAAATCTAAGGTTGCTTTTCACCCACAAATGTTTTTTTTTTATTTTTGCAATTTGTAAAACAGTGTAAACAAGTATTTCTTGTTTGCAAACTCGTTTTGGTTTGACAAAGCAATTGCTTACATTGATTCAATTTGTTATCTACTAAGTATCAGTTTTGGATCAGTTTTGCCGATACTACGGGTGCCAGTGTCTGTATCAGCACAACCTTAAAAGCAATAGTAAAGCTTTCTTTTTTTTCTTTTGCTTTGTTTTATTTCACTGTAGGCTATTGACCATTTGCATCACATTAACACAAGTGTCAGCCCCAGGGCCGGATTTATGCTCTTGCCGCCTGTAGGCCTAACCATAATGCCGCTCTTCAATGCCTCCAAAACCTACCCTCCCCCAGACACTTACGGAATGTTTAATTTAGCCCTCCCCAATCCCCAACCAGAACCTTTCTTAATTTGTATCTTCGTTTGCGATCCATAAAAGTCTGGTAGGCGAAAAAATAAAGTATGCATGTTACTGAGCAAAGTAATTAAAAGTAACCTATATATTTCTGTTGCTCTTTGAACTTAGATTAAGAAATTCTAGGGATGTGCTTACAACGGCCTTGTCCCTTGCTTCCCTTGTTTCACCCTGTTTTTTTTTTTTGTACTGAGCGCCGCTTAGTTTCACTCGCTCATGGCTACTCATTTTATTACGCTACTACGATCAACGCACGACAACCAACCCAACACAGAGTGGCCACACAAAAAAAAAGTTCGTAAATAACGTAACTACGTTTTAAAGAAAAAGTTAGTACACCCTATTCAACAATGCGATGCTGGATGGCGCCAGCTTTTAGTTAATAAATTTTCACGAAAGGCGAGCGCCAGCAAAAACTTGCACGAACTTTTCTCACGTACAATTATATTTAAGCCGTCATGCCGCCCCTAAAAAAGTGCCGCTATCGGCCCGGGCCTCTCGGGCCTACTTATTAATCCGGCCCTGGTCAGCCCTTTTCGAATCCTTCAGCTGTAGCCAGGATTATTCTTCAACCATAGCTATGATCCATAAGATAGACGTTTTTCTGAAAGGTGGGGGTGGGGGAGGACGGGAAAAGGATTCTACCGAAGCAGGAGTTTTCGCATACTGGTTAGGTGTCAATACTTGAACTCACCATTTTTTTCACCAGTTTACTGTACACTGAAGATCTGTTTTAAAATATTTGCAACGTTGGACATTTAATGGTTAGGCCTAATGAAGAATGTAAATAATCAATTTTTGATATTTACACACGTCACATAATTATGTATGTAATCTGGAAAGCCCTTCACAACTTTTAACTAACAATGTGGTGAAATTGCTTAGACATTTGCGAAGAAGTGTAGGAAGTAGAAAAAACCTACCAAAATTGATGAAATGTGGACAAACCAGTCGACAAAAAAAGAAAATCAAACAGAATGTTACGTTTCGGGCCTACTGTGTCCCGTTTCAAGCAGTAAAATGAAAGCTGCAAAGCTATATCAAAATAACATGATACACTCAAGATAAATCCAAAGAAAGAAAAAAACAAACAAACAAACAAAGAAACAAATAAATAAACAAATAAATAGAGTTCACAAGTTCACTGAGTTTATATTTAATCACTGCTGCCTGGAAGAGAGAAACACAGGACTCATGCTTTTGACCAAAGGCATCGTTTATTATTTAGTTTTTAATAATTTTGTGCCAAAAAAAAAAACTAGTATGTGCGTATTTAGTACTTTTTATGTTAATTCTTTTCCTACCTGACCTGGCGAAGCTTCATTTTGACATGCCACATTATTGCTCTTACAGGGCAGTGAAATAAATAAATAAATATACAAATAAACAATTAAAATTTTTTTTTCAAAATAAATAAACGACCCTGAAATACGTTGAATTTATGCTTTGCCTTTTTTGTGGATCATATCGTGTATAAATATAGTACCAGAAATAATACATTTTTTTTGTTCAGTTCAAACATTCAGGAGCGTATCGAAGACAAAACCTGGGGGGGGGGGGGAAGGCACCCAGGGGCATCAAGGCTGAATGAAATTTTTCCCGAAAAAATAATTATAACTTTTTTTTGCTATTTCACGGTTTTTGCCCGTCATTTTACTTATGCTTTTTGTTATACCCCATATTTTGTAATTGGCCTTCTTTTCCAACTGAGGTCCAGTTTTCCCGCACCCTCTCCACCCCCCGCCCCAATCATATTTTTGGACTACAAACATGTAATAAGTTACCCAAGCGTCTTGTATTTGTCCATAATTTAATATTACATAGAAGTAAAAGCAGAATGCTAATCCATGTATGTAGTACGGCGTTGTCGTTGTTTTGGATGATTAAAAGTTTTTGAATGAACATGGTCGAATGTTATGGGCTCTTTTTTTTTTTAGATATAGGCCCTTTTAATAGTGCATTTGTCGAAATGCATGATCGTTGCAGGTTTAGCTCGCATCCAAAGATCAGTCCAAAAATCCAAAAATGATTAGCTCAAACTTGAGCTGCACACAGACAACAACGGTCTATTTATAGTTACCATTATTAAATTTGTAAATTTTATAGTAAATCCGGAATGTTAAGCTACATCTCTTACCTTTTTATTGACTCCGAAAGTATACATTCGAAAACAGGGCCGACTTTACGGTTTACTTCTGCGTTGTGCGAACATGCAGATAGCCTCGCATGCGTGTAGGCAAGCACACAAAAACAGGCGCGTACACCTAATTTTTACCTTAAAATGTAAATTACGAACTAAGTCATAAAAGTCTTGTTATTTTATAGTAAGGTAAAAAATATAATAAATTTTTATTTTTGTTTGATAATTTTTTTATTATTCTACTCTCAAACTAAGTGGCGGAGGGTACATTTAACGAAATTTCTGGTTCATTCCACTCTGACCATCGCTGGCCATAGACGCGAGCGACAGAGTGCCCGGATGTTCGTGGCGTAGTATCGTGTGAATTGGTGATCACGCTATTGCAAAATGTTAGCGCAAAATAGTTAGCAATCAAACTGAAAGTTTGCATGAGCTTTCTCAAGACATTAAATAAGCAGGTCGTGCCAGTAATTGTTGTAGTAATTAGGCGGAAGGTATTTTAAACTTAAGTTTTTGTGGAATCGGTAGG
The DNA here is from genome assembly GCA_023313725.1 of Lithobius niger. NCBI lineage: Eukaryota > Metazoa > Arthropoda > Chilopoda > Lithobiomorpha > Lithobiidae > Lithobius > Lithobius niger. The sequence goes on from JAHWFP010014307.1 coordinate 4,170, forward strand.
CTCGACAATGCTACGGAGGAAGCGACTGGCGCAGCTTGCCACTGGATGGAGCAGCGCTTCAAACTGGACACGCTGTCGCGATATGTTGCATATGAGGTCACGTCCGAAGGTTGCCATGCTGGGCAAAGTGGTAGTGGTTCGTATGTAACTAGTTTTCCTTTGAAAGTTTATCTTTAGGACCCAATTCTAATTTATAGTTTGAACTTAAACTAACTTCTAGCTTGTAGAAATTATGGTTGGCAAGCCATCGGCATTTCTGGCCGGGAAGCAGAAACTACCGCTTCAGTAAGCTGAGATGTCTCCCAGACGTGTGATGTCTCAGTGCCCCCAGTTTTTGTGAGGAGACGCGGTCCACAAAGGTATCAGGTGCTCCATCACACCAGTTCAGTGGACCTTGAGTGTGCCAATGCAAAACCCAAACCAGTGATCCTCCTAAACCAAGGACGTTCAACTACAATTCAGTGCAAGGCTTTTGGATACTACGGTGGAACTGAAAAGACTTGACTAACAACACAGCGATTGTGTATAAAGGGGTAAGTGCTAATAGGATATGCTAGAGGCCGCCAAGCCGAGTGTTGTAGTTAAGAGCATTTATGCATTTTAGCAATTCATATACCAGAGTGCTAGGGATCCTTTAAAGTGTATTTTTAAGTATAAACTTGCTGGATTTGGGAGAGAAGTCTTTTAAATAATTTGTTCTACCCGAAAATACCTTCAAATTATTATGCGGCTGTATTTAATTTTGGTTTAAATATAAGAGCTTTATTTTGAACCCATTTAACGCTAAAAGTAAAAATTTCTGAAACGGATGAACTAGAAGAAATCATTCATGATTTGCAAAACAAAGACCTAAAAAAAGCTTGTTTAAAACTAGGCTTTACTGTCAGTGAATCTAAAACTGAATCCCAGAAAATCTTACGAGTAGCCCTCGAGGATAATAAACTTGATTTAACCGAACTCTCTGATACATTAGCAAGCGCTATTGAAAAGAGAGAAGCTGCTATTCTGGCAAAAAAAGAACTTGCAGTTAAAGAAAATGAGCTTTTTCTCAAAGCCGAGGAACTTAAAAGAGCCTTAGAAGTCGCTGATGCCAAAAAAAGACGCGATGTAGAATTAGCTGAAGCCGACAGACGTCGAGCTAAAGGGTTAGCCGTAAAAAATGGCGATAATGCCCACGAGTTAAGAAGACTCAATCTGCAGTTGGAATTAGCTAAAAGCTGCTAATGTAAATGTTAACCCGGCTCCAAACGGAGTTAACGGTGCTCCCCCAGCTCAACCAAATCCAATTCCAAAATAGGGTAAAGTTGCAGACATAGTTCGTCTGGTGAATAAGTCAGAAATAAATAGTTTCTTAAACATGTTTGAAAGGACCATGACTAGTCAAAAGATCCCTAAAGATCAATGGTCTACTCCCTCTCATGGGAGAAATTTTGATAAAAGTTTGCGATCAGCTTTCCGATACGGAAATGCAAGATTACGAGGTAGTCAAAACGTAAGTTGCTTGCCAGATTCGTACAAACCAAGGAGTCTTAGCAGACTCAATTTTGTTCTCTCGAGAAAGACCCAGACATGCAGTATCACGATTACGCATTTAAATTAGAAAGTTTGTTTTCTAGGTGGTTGGCTCTAGCCAAAGTCAACAGAGATTTTAACAATCTTGTAAACCTAATGCTTTTAGAGCAGTTTTATAAATCTTGCCCTAACCAACTCCGGAAGTGGATTCCCGATCAAATAAAGACGGGTACATTGGCTGAAGCAGCCCAGCTACGTGACGATTATACCACCAGAAATAAGCAGATTGCTACAGAAACTGCCACTCGCGCAGTTAAGACACAGCCTAGTACTGTGCAGTCAGGTCAGGGTTCTAAACCTTCGAACCACAACCGTCGTGGTAATAACAGTAACCACAACTCAACAGCTAAGCTGGCTGGATCTGTCGAAGTAAAAGTAGACCACCCTAGTCAGGACTCTGCCAGTACCGAAAGTGCTAGTCTAAAATCTAACCCTAATAACCAAGTTAGGCACTATTTCATTTGCAATTCCCCTAACATTACCGCAACGAATGTCCAGAGAGAAACGCTAAAATTGAAGAATCAAATGCTTGTTTTAGTGCGGGAACATATGTCCGAAGTGTGCTAAAATCTAGCACCTTCCAGTGTAAATTAGGAAACCGAACCGTGACTTGTCTTCAAGACTCAGCCAGTACAATAAATGTAGTCAGCAGTAAATTAGCCACTAATTGGCCCCGGCTTAGACAAACTGTACAATGCAGATCTAACCTAAGTGCAGAAGTGTTTAAACTTGAACAGGTCAATTTAATTTTATAATTAGATGATGGACAGATTCTTAGAACTATGGCCGCTGTTTCTAAAGGTACCAGTGCATTTCCCATTTTGCTTGGCATAACTACGTGTAACACGCTAAACCGTTTGTGCAAATCTGGGAGTTACTCTAAACCAGTTGAAAGCAGTTCAGCAAAGATTGTTCTCTCCCCCCCCCCCATAAAACAGGAACCACCAAACACTTAAGCAATTACAGTCTCGCTGACAGTAAATCTTTTAACGTCCCCCCGTAGAGATATTGAAGCTAGATGGCTAGACCAATTAACTGACGCGACCAAGCGGAACGCCCAGACTCTTATCGCCTGTGGCGTAGGTGATCGCAGTTTAAAGGCGATTAACAGAAGTGAGCCAAGCAAGAAGGGTAGAAACGATACTACTCCCCCTGTACAAACTAACAAGCCTTCCGGCTTAAACCAATGCAAATCGAATGCGCCAGATTTCAGTGATTGGATACAAAAACAGACTGATAGTGTTTCTCGTAAACCTAGTAATGTTTTAATTAAACCTGCCAGAGGCAAAATTAACCGGAAGAATTCCCCCATCCTAACTGTTACCCCTAGTGAAAAAGGTAGCATGTCCGGTAAACCGGAAGTGAACAAAGATGCTTCCCTTCCGTACTTCGATTTCTTTCCAGAGTTCTGTAAAGTAAAATTGTTCTTGTAAACAATGAGTAGTTAGTCGCTACAACCGTGGCTCCATCTAGGAGCAACTAAACCTAAATAGTGTATTACTGAATTTTAAATATTAAAACTTCAGAGACTGTGTTGCTGTACAAACCTGGAAAATATTGTTTGAATGCACATGCATTTAGTCAGTATTTTGTTTTAAACAATATGTAAATTGTTAAAACACATCATTTTCAGTACAAATTGACTGAAATTTAATTTCTTTAATTTTATCACGTGGTATGCTGAAGGGGCAACCACAACCAAAGGAACCTCCAGCTATTTCTCGTTTTGGCCTTCACACCTAAATGTGAAGTGCCTATGCTTTACTCCCCCTGTCATTATCAACGTTTCGCTGTGTGGAAGAATAATTACAGAGATTGTAACGACACTAATTAAATATTCATTAGGAATATTCTACGGGAGTTGCAACTTGTTCCCGGTTGGCTCCTCTTTAAGATTTCTACGAAATGTCTTTCTTTAAAAAAAAGCTGTCTATCTACCCCTCTACGAAAAAGGTTAGCACTGTCGTTAAAAGGTTGATGCGTTTTTATCCATAAAACCTTCCAGTGTTTAATTATTATGTTTTAAGTTATGGGTCATACCTCAAACCCTTTAGTATTAAAAGTCAATTGTAACTAAGTTGTTTGGTAACCTTAAACCATTCTAGTGGTATCAGTTGCTGTTAAATAGAGCTGGTATTCTTCTATGTATTCACAGAATATCCTTTTCTGACAACTATCGCAACCTAGGTTAAGGGTGGATGGCGAGGTGTTTTTGGCAGTCAAACAGAAAAAAAAGACGCTGCAATTGGACATAATCTGAACTCGTACGAACATTAAATAGCGGGATGCCTCATTTGACAGCTTTCTTTCACAAAAACCATAACTTGTAGCTTTTATTTTTACTTAAGGTTTTCTAAGCCACAAAAAAGTTAGTCTCCCAAAAAAAAAAAAGGGCGAAGTTAATACTTTTATAAACAGTGTAATTTTTATTTTGTAAAAAGGATCCTGGGATAGGAATATGTATCCCCTCTCAATCTATCTTTGGTTTAAAATAAATGGAATCCCCGAAATCTCATTCTGGACTGAATGAAAGTAACTTTGGCATGGCTATCTCCTGATAGTAATACTTAATATGGACTTATTTTGTGTTATTTGCGACATGGCTTGACAGTCTTGTTTTTTGCATATCTTGTGTGCACTAACCCTTCTGTTTTAGCTTTTATTTGGAGTTCTACGGAACCCTGAATAAAATCCTCTGTGTGGGGGCATGTAAAGTCGGCCTGGCGAAAAAAACGATTGGAGAGGATACCTGGCCTCCAAAGATCAAAAAACTCAGGGAACACTTTTTTTTCTTTAGCGCCCAAAACTGCCAAAATAACCTTGGTCTTTTATCTTCCGCCATTTCCTCAATAATGGACTAAATCGGCCAAACTTGGAACCTCTGAATAGCCACACACTCCAGCTACAATCCTGGGGAAGCAGAATCCTAAATTTCAATCTAGAAAATTATCTATAGCCATTTGAAAAACACTCCAAATCTGCCGCAGCGCTCATCACTTCAGGCAGCCATTATTGAAAATTCGTTGTGCATGTGTAAATTATTTTCATTATTCTTTTCAGGGAAAAAGCCCACAACACTAACTTAGTTGTGGTTTAGGAGGGGCTGCCTTCGGGTACTTAACCTCACATACATGTTGGATACAGACATTTAGACGATATTTTTTATGTGTAGTAAAACGATCGCAACTGCTATGAAAAATGTCCACCTAAATCAAAATCCGTTTATTTTTCTGCTCCAGCAGTATTCCAAACTTAATGCGTTATAGCATTTACTAAGCTAGATTATTTATTCATTTCTCAAACATTTATTTATATTCTTTTGCCCCCACAAGGCTACCATTAGTCCGAACCAATTCGACATCGGCAACCTTACCGGACACGAGTTTCCTGTGTAAATATTTTGCTTTACATCTCCAGCCAAAACTCCGACTGTGACCATCCGAATGTTACCAATAGCTTGTCCTTCTATTAATTCAGTATGTCTTAAAAAGATCTGTTCCCAATGCAAACCCAAACTCAGTCTGTGCAATAAAACTTGGTCCCCCCCAACTCAAAATAGTTGTGGGGTCTAACACTGCCGTTTACAATTAAAGCTTGTTAAATTTAGCAGTAATGGTTTATTTATTACACAAGCCACTCTACTAAGCTTTAATTTGAGCCATTTCCCCAAAGTACTCTAGTAATACGAGTCCTACAGTCAATATTTTAATGGAAAGGCCTTTTCCCAAATTTCATTTGAGTCAAACTCAATTTGGCCTATCTGTACATGTCCGTACTCCTTCAAACAGCTCTGTGCCAAAACCCTTTGCCAAACCGACTTCTCCTCCCACTTTCCATTGTTCTCCTGGCCCTCCAACCTATCAAACAGCCATAGCTCTCCTCGGCATCAGCGCTTTGGTCACCAAAATCCGATGCTCTAACATAAAAAGCCCCAGTTGCCCTCCCTCCACAGCACAGCACAGCTCACAGATCTCACAAGCTAGAAGGGGCGGTCGGGAGTGGAGATGTCCCCTCCGAAGGTTGCCATGCCGGGCAAAGTGGTAGGGGTTCGTATGTAACTAGTTTTGCTTTGAAAGTTTATCTTTAGGACCCCCAATTCTAAATTTATAGTTTGAACTTAAACTAACTTCTAGCTTGTAGAAATTATGGTTGGCAAGTCATTGGCATTTCTGGCCCCCTGCCGTCCATGACGTAAGAGTGGCCCTCTTTCTCAAAGCCAGTTTCTTTGTTTGTTTATTTTAAACCTTAATGTAAACAAATGACGGTTTGATTCTCATGGACTCAGGGAAAAAAACGGTGGGACGATTTGATCATGGTTGAAAAATAATTGTCACGGATAGTTGTAACTTAGCGGATGCGGTTCAACTTGCTGGGTATTCCTGGACTGGAAACCAGATAAAAACTTCTTTTTCTAATTGAAATTTAAGTTGTATTTGAGAACTAACATCGTTGTTCTTGTTTTAAGTGAATTTCCAAATGTAAATTCAAGCAGAAGGCTTTGCAAACTTGTTAAAAGCTTACTAGCGAACTATAAATGTAAAAAGTGTTTCTATTTTCACTTTTCTGATGTTTTAAATAAAAACCAAGAGTTTTAAAAATGTTAGGTTCGTTCCCTAGTGGATTAATTGTTTTGAGTGTAAAATATTATGCAGCCCATCTTAGCTTTATACTTCAGTTAAACAGTTAAATAATTTCTACCGTCGGTGGCAGTGAAAATACCGATAGCATTAAGGTTAGGCCTATAGTTAGGACACCGATGCTTCATTCCCCATGCCGGGACTGTAGCCCTTGCTGTGTTTATTATCATAAAAAGTTGTAATAACCACCAAAACTAGATGCTAAGAAGAACTCGTCAACCAATGATGTCGGGGGCATTACAAGCACCTCAGCCGTCATAGAGTCCGCAGTTACAGCGGCGGTAGTTTTAAGAAGTCGGCCGTCATCTAATTTCAAAATTAAATTGACTTGTTCAAGTTTAAATACTTCTTTACTTAGGTTAGACCTGCATTTTACAGTTTTCCTAAGCCTGGGCCAATTAGTGGCCAAATTGCTACTGACTACGTTAATCGTGCTGGCCGTGTCTTGAAGGCAAGTCACGGATCAGTTTCCTAATTTACACCTGAAGGTGCTAGATTTTAACACATTTTTGACATGGCCCAACACTAAAACAAGCATTTGACTCTTCAATTTTAGAGTTTCTCTCCGGACATTCGTTACGGAAATGTTGGGGGGAATTACAAATGTAGCAACGCCTAACTCTGTTATTAGGGTTAGATTTTAAACTAGCACCATCGCTGCTGGCAGAGTCCCTACTAGGGTTCGGCAGAACAAGCTGTCGTCGTGTGGTTTCGATTGTTACCACGTTGTTTGAGGTTTTAGAAACCTGACTCTACTGACCACCACTAGGCTGTGTCTTGACGTTACTGGCAGCCGCTTCCGTAGTGATTTGTTTGTTACGGGTAGTGAACTCGTCACATAACTTAGCCGCTTCGGCCAAAGTACCTGTTCGGATTTGGTCGGGCAACCATTTGCGCAGTGCGATAGGGCAAGCTTTAGTAAATTGCTCTAAGAGCATTAAATTTACAAGGCTGTTGTAGTTACCGTTAACTTTGCTAAAGATAACCATCTGGAAAATAATGTTTCCAATTCAAATGCGTGGTCATGATATAACTGGTCTGGGTCCTTTTCCAGAGTACGAAGTTGTGCTTGAACTGACTCGTTTGTTTGCCCAAACCTGTCTAGCAATTTAATTTTGACTACTTCGTAATCTTGCATTTCTGCGTTGGTTAACTGATCACCGACTTTGACAAATACCTCTCCTAATAATTGTTGTAACCCAGTGGTCCACTGATTTCGTGGAATATTTTGACTAGTCATAGTTCTCTCGAAAATTTTAAGGTAACTATTTATCTCAGATTTTGGATTCCAGTTCGTTATTAGGCGAACTACATTGGCAATTTTGCCATGTTCTGGAACTGGATCTGGGGGAGCGCCGTTAACTCCGTTCGGAGCCGTGTTAACATTAGGGCTTGCAGCATTTAGCTCAGCTAGTCTAATCTGCAAATTGAGTTTTTCTAACTCCTGGGCACTAGAGCGATCTCTAATTTCTACCTCTTTTTCTTTTAAGATTGCATCATGGTCACGAATCTGGGCCTCTTGGCACGCAATTGGGTGGCCAATTGGGCTTCGGCTTCCTTTAATTTAGTTTCCCTTTCTTTAAGTTCTAACTCATGGGCTCTACACCTGTCAGCATCAGCCAGTTCTAGGGCTTTAAATTTAAGTTCTTCTTCTCTAATGAAAAGCTCATTTTCTTTCGCTGGAAGTTCCTTTTTTTGCAGAATTACGGTCTCTTTTTTTTCTATAGCCGAAGCTAATTAATCGTAGAGGTCTGTTAACTCATAACGATGTTCCTCTAGAGCATTCTTCAGTACGGTGACTGTTTCATGTCTAGTTTCAGTTACTGTTAATCCCAGTTTAGTACAGGCCTTTTTAAGGCCCTTGTATTGAATTTCCTTAATGATAGTGTCGAGATCCATTTCATCTGACATTTTGCATGAGACTTAACCGAAAAACTGTAAAATGCAGATGCAATTAAACTGGAAAACTAATACCAAACGAAAATAAAACTTACATTAGTAAGCATGAAAGAGAAAATGAAGGACAAAATAACGTCTAGTTAGGTAGCCTATGAACATATCGATTAGGGAAACTAATCCCGCCGGAAATAAACTTACATTAGTAAGCACGAAGCCTAAACATAAAACCGAAAAGCATACGCAAAGGCGAGATTAAAAACCAGGAAAATAATTCCACAACTAAATAGAATAGTTAAAAACAAAAGCGAGAACCAAATAGATGGTATAAACAAATGAAACACGAAAAAGTTAAACTATTTTAGCCTATAGGCAGATATAAACGTAGAATCTGGAAACTAATCCCACGATAAATAACTTACACTAATAAGCACGATAACCGAAACCAAAACTAAAATGACGCATAAGCATACTGAATCAATAGACACTTACATCAGTAAGCTCGGAAAGCGCATTAAATGGAATAACACCCTAAATATAGGTGCTCGAGTGTCATTAAGACCAAAAACGTTACGTAACAAAAACATACAGAAGAGAAAGGAATTCCCATTCAGAGAAATGCAAATAAGAGTACGAGGTAGATAAGCCCGATAATGACTAGAGTAAAAGCAGGTATTTTAGCATACATAACAAAATAAGGTAAAAGTCTATAAGGCATAACACGGTGAAATATCATAAGGTAAAACAAATTAAGGAATAATAAGGTGAAATATCATAAGGTAAAATACTATAAGGTATAATAAGGCGAAATACTATAAGGTAAAACAAAATAAGGTATCATAAGGTAAAATACTATAAGGTAAGATGAAATAAGATAAAACAATAGTAAGGTAAAATGAAATAAGAAAATGAAGTAAGAGAAAATCAGGTTAAGTAAGCACACGGCTATGCGTAAACACACCCGTCGCAAACATAGCCCGTCCTCTAGTCTCAAGTGCACGGTTACACTTAATCAGGTCCATTTTTCAGAAGTGCACAGTTCATAAAGTCACAAATTCGCAATAATAGCCCGTTCTATGGTCTCAAGCGCACGGTTGCCCTTAATCAGGTCCACTTTTTAGAAGTGCACAATTCACGAAGTTACAAACTCGCAAACATAGCCCGTCCTCTTGTCTCAAGTGCACGGTTACACTTAATCAGGTCCACTTTTTAGAAGTGCACAGTTCACAAAGTTACAAACTTGCAAGCATAGCCCGTCTTCTTGTTTCAAGTGCACGGTTACACTTAACTTGGTCCACTTTTTAGAAGTGCAAACGACACACTAACACAGAAATAGAAGGAAGGATCATAGAAGCCCAAGTTACATGATTAATCCTGTCCAGTTAATAGAAAAGCGCAAGTTTAACGCTTAGACAAATGGCAGAATGATACAAGCTGAATAGGCTATAAGAATTAGAAAAGCAAACAAAAATGTCGCGTTATTTTGAAACAGTAATCGTGCAAGGATCCTTCTCTCATTCTAGATAACCACATCGGGAGTTTACTGATTGGCTTTCTGATGTGGTTCGTGTACTGATTAATCGGCAAGTAACACAATAGTTGCAAGCATCACACTAGTGATTGTACCAGGTTACCGGCAAGTAAATCCACAGAAGTGGCAGGATATACCACATTAGGTGGCAAGATATACCTGGTGCGGGACACTAGTCCCCGAACGTCAGATTATGACACTTTACCAGAGGCATGGCCATGTCGACAAGGAAACACGTGATCACGTACTGGACAAGCAAGATATGCTAAGAGGGCAAGCAAGAAATGCTAACAGAACAATTAAAAGACATTCCTGAAAGGAAACGGACTACTGCAGATATGCAGCATGAAAGACTAAACTGAACTATAGTGAACTCAGCAAGGAGGAATATAGTGAACTTAACAAGTGCTACTGATACAAATATCAGCAAGAGCATTCAAGACTATACTCGAATATCACTCAAGGTCATGTGTAACCTTAAGGAGTGAGAGAGTATGAAAATAGTGAAAAAGTGAAAGTTGCAAAAGTGAAAATTTATTTCAGAGATTATTGAATCTATGTAAATATTGCTTTCCCTTGATTGAACACCCAGCTTAGTGCGGCCCTCCGAAATAAAGATTAAAAGAAATTAAACAAGAGACAAACGGAGGTTAGATACATGTTTTCCCTCAAACGGTCAATTCTGAAAGTGCCTGATAACAGAATTGTAAAAACAATTGCTGATTATAAAAAATTGAAAGTGACAAATTATTTTTATGCTGATCAGCAAGTGTTATAATACATGTAAAGTGTGATTGTAAAGTTGCGATCAATGATCACTCCCAGGTCCCGCTGAAGTTCCCTTTCTGGGAAGGCAATTCCAGGTCCCAAGTAATAGTTTGCCTTGTGGTGCTGAATGCCAAACTTCACAACGCCACACTTGTCTTCATTTAGGTCCATGTTCATGGATTGAGTCCAGGACACCATGCTGGAAATATTGGCCTGTAGTTCAGCCGTACTTACTGGGTCATCAGAGATAGCAAAGATTTTAGTATCGTCAAGGAAAACACAGTTATCTTTGTCGAGATATACAAACAAGGTGTTCATAAAAAGAATGAAGAGGAGTGGGCCAAGCACACTGCCCTGTGGGATTCCACTGTGTACTTTAACTTCGGCAGAGAGAAACTCCTCCACACTACATCTCTGGTGTCTTTCAGAGAGGAAATCAGAGAGCCACGCAAGAAGTGCCCCTGAAAAACCAGCATCATGAAGGACGTCCAGAAGTGTGACATGCGGCAAGGTGTCAAATGCCTTGGCATGGTCAAAGTAGGCTGTATCAGCTTGAAGTTTATTGTCGAGCCATTCGGTAATTTTATTGAGGAATTGGATAAGATTATGTGTTGTTGATCTGCCGGGGAGACCGCCGTACTGATTTTGATGGATGTTGTTGTTTTCGATTGCAAAGTTTAACATGGTGTTAAAAACAATATTTTCCATGATTTTGCAGGGAATACTGGTAAGATTGACGGGCGGTAGTTCTTCGCAGATGATCTAGATCCACCTTTGTGGATAGGTGTGGATAAGCAAGCCCCCAGCAGAATAAATCAGACTTGGATTAAAATTTCTGACACTGAAAGGCCACCATCCACTGAGCACCCCTGACCAGGAACATAAATGAAGCAGATGTACCTAGATGTCTAGTTAAGTAGAACTGAAACCTTTATAGATCTTAGAATAGATATTGGACTTAGAATAGTCAGAGTGTATAGCTAGGACTTAGAATAGTCAAGAGGTTAAGCATAAGACTTAGAATAGTCAGGCTAGATAATATTGGACTTAGAATAGTCAGGCTAGATAATATTGGACTTAGAATAGTCAGAGCAGTTGTTAAATAACTTAGGCCTAACACTGGCAAGGACGCATTAGCATCACCAGTAGTGTAAAGCCCCTACGATCGTGACTTTTCTTTGTGCAACGTGGTAACTGAAAGCTTAATAGCCTATCTGAACACTTAAATTTTTCGGTTTACTTATTCCTACGGGATTTACATGCTTTTAAATGTCTTATAACCTATGTGCTGTGATTTTGGCTGATATCGCCGTATTCACTACGTGATTTCTTTGTTAAATTCTGGTTGCCATGTGCTATGCGCCATTGTTCCTGTGGATATCAATGTACTGCTATATTAGTTATGGAGCCATTATAGCTTGATGCTAAACGCTTTTCAATCGTAATTCTAGTGCTTCGATTTTCTTATTTGAAAATGTCGGCCATATGGCGATCGAGAAATTATGTCCTTTGTTTAAACGTTAGCTATGCTTTTCCTGGTTTTTACTAAACCCTAACGTTTTTAGTTTAAGCTGCATTACGCTACGGTGTTTTAAGCTGGTTATCGTTCTAGATGCCGTAAATCTCTTCGTTACTCTTTTACGCATAATTTCGGTTTACATTCCTTTGTTAGAAATCGGGAAAAAATCCAGTGGCCGCCTCGTGTTGCGCGCCATTGTTACTGTTTAAGCGTGGGCTATTGTCCTTTAGTTTTTACTGCTAATGATTTTTATAGCCTATTGCTAAGGTGTCTTAAGACTGGTAGCTTTTACTTGATCGACTGTTTTGGGTTATCTTTATGCCAATTTTTCGGCCTGTCGAGTTTTAATTTTCGGTTATTATTTTCGGTATGGTCGGTCATATGCCTTTTCTTACGTTATGTAGCCTACTAGTACGTGATTTGTCTTAAGCTAAGGTTTTTATGGTTTATCCTAGTTTTTACTGCAGGTTCGCTAAGGTGTGCTGCAACTTATGTTATTTTGTTTATACCTAACTGATTATCGATTTTTCGGTTTAGACTGGTAAGCCTATGTGTTTAGGCAACGGTTATTAGCTATTTTAATTTGTTAATTCGGTATTTTAGTGCTTCTAGCTGAAGATTTATGTGTGCTACTGATTTACTGATTTAGCCTTAGGCTTTTTATCGTTTTTATACGTATGACTAGAATCCTGAAGATTCGTTCAAAACTTGGACGGAACTAAGTTTCCCTGTTCTTAGACTGTGAGTAAATCATCAACCGTTATGCTTGCATATTTGTATTTATAGCTTGAATCGCAAAAGATTCTTTCAAATTTTCGGGGAAGACTAAATTTCCGTGATTTTAGAGTACGAGTGCTGTGAATTTTATGTTTAGGTTATCCTATACGTCCTAACAGACGGATTTTCGTTTTTACGTATCTACTAGAATCGAACGATTCTACTGAAGATTTTAGTGCGAGCTTAATTTTCGTGTTTTCTTTTCGGGATCCTATCTGGGTTGCAAATAATACGTGGCTATAAGTTTTACTGACATGCTAGGCGTTTATTCTAGCTTAACTTGCCATGCTTAATGGCTGCACTAGCCTATTAGCTGTTTACTACGTCACTACGAACGTGCGAGATTCCTAGATTTTGGGCGGGAAATAAAAATTTCCGTTTATTTTCGAATTTTCATTTATAAAAGCCTTTAGTGTCTGCGGAAGCTAAACGTGTCTTCCAACCTTTTACGAAGCTTGTTTTAGTTTACCAGGTGGTTTTAATCGTTTTGCTGTCATTATGACCGATTTTCTAGTAAAAATGCTAAATGTTCCTTTGTCTCTTTTATTTCAGAGTCCACCGGCCAGTCGGGAGCTGGATCCTGGGGTGGTCGATGTCGCCGCTGCAGCTCTCTTGGCCTTGGGGGAGGAGCCCGAACAGGAGGAGCCTATCCCTGAGCTGGTTGGGGCTGAGGCCGAAGACGTATTTCTGGCGGGGGAGGAGCCCGAAGGTGCCAGTCTTCTCTCCAGCATTTCCTCGGAGTCCCCGGAGGATCTGATTTGCGTAATCTCCAAAGTGGTGAGTCCATTTGCTATATTTCTTAGTTTTCGATAATTTGCTTGATCGGAATTTTACCGCTATTTTCCTATTTCTGGAATGGCTACTATTGCTCGAGTTTTTCTTGCTGAGTTTCAGTGGCAGTTTAGCACAATCTCATCCTCCTCGTAAGGAACGATAACAGAACTTTTGTTAAGTTAATGAAAACATACCGAGCACATAATGCGAAAATTAGTTCGTCAGGCAATAGTGCCAAGTAAACTTTTATCAGGTATAGGCCAGAATTATGTCAAGCATACAGCAACTAGACAGTTTTTCTTGCTCGTAGTATCCGGCGAATTCCTACAGTGTCATGCTAAAATGCCAACTTTCTTTATGGCCTAGGTAGCTTAGGGGTGCGAGTCTTAATTTTGGATATGTTTTATTTGCAGATCGCAAGCGACGTCCCAGTAGTGGTAGCGATGACGACGATGATGGATCACCTGAAGCTAATGGTTGCCTGATGTTTTAAAGAGGGGAAAAAAAGAGTTTGAAATTTTTGTTGCCCTTTGGGTTTTTTTTTTAATGTAAATATTTTCTTAATGTGTGAATTTTTGTTTTTAATTAAATCTTTGTTTGTTTTGATTTTTAAGTTGCGTTGTATGCTTATTTTTCTAAGGTATTGCTAACTAGCCTAAGTTTTTTTTTTAGCTTGTGGTAGGCGGAGTTGGTCTGATAAAATTTTATGCTGTGTATGCTAGGTTGAAATGCTGTTTACGTCCGTAGCTGGCCATATTAATTTCTTGCAAAATTGGTAATTTTCTCTGGCGTACCTGATAAAATTATTGGTTTTGTGCCTGACAATGGTTTACGTATTGCATCCTATGAGCCAATTTTCGTATTTATCTTTTCTGGTGAACTTTTTTTAGTCATTTGATTGATGAAATCTGTTCATTATGAATTGCTGAATCGGAAATGGCGTATCTCGCTAAATTACTTGCATTATGCCTGATGAAGGTAGCTAACTTCTAACGTTTGTATACATTCATTCTTTCGTTACTTTTGCCTAGTGAGTTTTTCTAGCCTAGTTTTTAGGTGAAATTCCTTGCTAACGCCTTACGGAAAAATGTCTGCCACTAGTTGTATTCGTGGTTGAAAATCTGCTTACGAGATCTACAGTTGTGCCTGCCTTATAAAATTATGGTCTTATGCCTGATGAGAATTTTCTTGGTGTTAAATCGTGATGAGGGTTGTCAATTTTAGGTATCTATTCTTCGTTTTTTCGTGCTTAGCAAGCCTTTATAGCCTAATTTTTGGGTGAGGGCTCTTGCTTAAGCATTTGCGGAAAATATACATCCTTATCTAGTTTACTTGGGGTAGCCTATATGCTAAATCAGAATTTATACATAAAAGAGGACTGCCTGTGGTGTCTAGTTGCTGTATGCTTGACATAATTCTGGCCTATAACTGATAAAAGTTTATTTGGCACTATTGCTTGACGAACTAATTTTCGCATTATGTGCTCGGTATGTTTTCATAAACTTAACAAAGTTCTGTTATCATTCCTTACGAGGAGGATGATATTGTGCTAAACTACCACTGAAATCGTAGTGATTTGATCTGGCGTGCATGATAAAATTTGACCGTGTACGTACGAAGTTATTTGTGCCTAAATGGCTGCGCTTAGATTTTCATAAAATTTTCATGTTCAGTGCATGATGAACTTTTTTGTTATAGCTTAACGAAATCATTCATTTACTTGCGGAAAAGTAATCAAATTCATCATACTCGGTATTAGCTTGGAAAGCTTTTCATACTGATTGTAATTTCATGCGTGTTAGAACGTTGCCTTATGAATGGATAACCTCAGCATCTGCTGAATTTCTATCTTACGTTTGTTCATACTGTGCTTCGTACATAGTGAGCCTATTCCGTTAAACTTGACGAAAATCTCCTGCTATGCCTGACGAAGTGGAAACAAAATTTTAAACGTGGTCGTGCGCCTAACGAAATTCAAATGCTACTTAGGTCAATGAAAATTGCCTGCCGAAAATTCAAGATTTTCTCTTACATGCTTGCTGAAACAAGTCTTGCCTTAAAGGCTCATGGTACTGCACTTAACTTAATCCCTTTTTATTTTTAGAGCATACTGAATTTTCTAGCCTATTTATAGGTGAAATCTTTTTGCTATGCTTGTATGGAAAATGGAATTCTGAGAATTTGTTTACGTGCAATCCCTGCCAGTATAAATTTTACTTTTATACATTTACTGAAATGATCTGGCGTGCCTCATAAATTCTGGTCCTGCACCTAAATGTATAGCGTTCCTAACTGAACAATAACTGACTAAAATTTTGGTGCTTCTAGACAGTATGCATGAACTCGGAGGGAGGCTTCCGCAGGGAGCTACTTACTGAAAACCTAAACCCTTTTATCAAGAGAGCTCGTTAGTTTCCCCACCACGAAAAAACGGTCAGTATTAGCGCTCACAACCCGTTCGGTACCTGCAACTAACTATGTTTTTTATTTCTTTTGTATTTTTAGCTTATATTGGATGATTTTTTTAATTTACATATATATTTTTTAATCTTTTATTCATTATGTTTGACAACTGGCCATCTCCCCTCCCGTACCTTTCCTACACTTCTGGCGATGCCATCGGGGACCTTTGAGTCCCTGGCAGGTCTAACCTTGGTGGCAAGGCAGTTGTGACCCTACCCTACCCTGCCCTAGCCTCCACTTTTCCACCCTTTTGGCCATGCTATTTTTAAAACTATTTTTTAAACTTGTTTCATTTTTATCTCATTCATTTGCTTTTAATTTCTGCTTTTGAAAAATCCTCCTACCTTTTATCAGCATATAGTCAATGCTCTCCCTTTTTAGGCTGGCAATCAGCGACCTCCTGGGTCCTTGCTAGTCCTGTTGCTCCAGCAACAAATTACTTATTATTATTATTATTATTATTATATACTTCCGGTTTGAGCTTGATTTAGTGGTTTTATGCTTGATAATATCGTATCACTAAGTTTTTACTACTCGCTTAATTGTTCGAGATATTTGCTGACATGCCTGATAGATGTGGCCTTATGTCCTATGTAACTCTTACTTGTCAGTTTTCGTGTTCTAATGAACGTGCGGATAACTTATCAGAACTTGCTGATCAAATCCTAACTGGTTATATTTCTGTTTCATCTTGGTATTTCGTAACCTGTGTGTGGGTTAACTGGGATTTTTTTTTAGTAGCCTATTGCTAAAGATTTTGCATATTTTACTATTTTACAATCTGCATCGGGTTTTTCGTTTTTCGGTTAGCCTACTGCTAAGTTGTGTTTATATTTCATTTTTCGGGTAGCCTACTGCTTACGGTTTTTCGCATTATTGCATTAGGGTTTACGGTTTTCAGGTAGCCTACTGCTAACTTTTTATAGTTTTATTACTCTATTATCCGTGTACTGGGATACGACTTTTACTATTAACATTTTCGTACGGATTGCACTTGCCCTAAGCTTGTGTAGCTACACACTGGTTATTACTATTTGCTGGGTAAACTTGCCCTACTCTTAGTTTTGATACTCATTGGGTTTAATCTGTTTTTCCAGGTTAAAATTTCCTAAACTTGTTTTAGTTAGTATTACCTTATCAATCGTATTTCTGAGCCTCTGCTCCTTAATTTTGCAAATTTCGGTTTTGGGTTTTATTTATTTTTAATTTTCCTTAGTTTTACGGGTTACACTTTCCCTAAGTTACGAGTTATATCTTATGCTTGTCCTTATGACCTTTCGAGTTTTTATGATAACTGGGTTATACTTACCCTACGTAGTTCCTTACTTTTGTTAATTCTAGATTGATACTGGGTTAAACTTGCCCTATCGGTACGGCTTTGTTAGTTTTAGTTCTATTTTCGTACGTACTGTTAGGTTTATATTTACTCCCAATGTACGGGAGTACTTTACATGTCCGGCTTCAATGTGCTAATTTATGGTTTACTTCGCATATATGGTTTACTTTTTAGCTTAGATGTACGGGTTTGATGTATTATTTTACGGTTTTAATTTCGGGTACGACTTTAACGTATTAGTTTACGGTTTTTAGTTTCGTGTACGGCTATCAACGTATTAGTTTAGTTTTTATTGTCATCTACAGCTAACAACGTATTAGTTTAATTTCCTGTACGGCTGTCAACGTACTAGTTTAGGTTGAGCTTACTTGTCCGGCTATCACGTATATGTTTAGTTCTACTTTCGTGTACGACTATCAACGTATTAGCTTATGGTTCTGGTTTTTGCTTGTACGGCTGTCATGCATTAGTTTAGTTTTTGATTTCGTGTACGGCTGTCAACGTATTTAGTTTATGGTTTTAGTTCTCTTGTACGGCTATCTTATATATTAGCGGCTTCGGAACTGCATCGAGGCAGAGGGGGGTCATTTTGAGCACCTACTATGATAAAACGCTTACGTTTAGTTTGTTTTCCGTCGTATTTATCTTTTTGAGTTGCTTGTCACAGAATGTTCTGGAGAGGAGGTCTTTTGCGGATGCGTATTGCAGTTAATTGCAGCAGAGCCGCAATGCAATGATACTCAGTAAAACTTTGAGTAGCCATCTTCTGTTTACTTAATGATGTTTCATTTCTCGATTGTTTTCAATCACACAGTAATGTAATACGATGTGTTTTTTCTGGTATGTACAATTTGTTTCATTAAAGTACAAGACCAAAGCAGTTACTCCTCTCTTCCCCCACGTTTGATCCCCCCCCCATAAGAAAATTACCTCTCCCTCTGATAAGTTGTGCGACCCAATACTGTATTATGAAGTACTGAAATACCAGGTATGATATGGCACATATCCTGAGTTTGGAATGGAAACGGTGAATCATTACGAGGTATTTAAGAACTGTTAACCCCAAACCTGGGGGGGGGGGGGGGGGTAACTAAAGACTGGTGCATTTCCGGACCCATGTTTATAGGACTTTTTCTTCTTATCTTTGATCACACAGCGGATCCTCAAAATATTTGACACCAATTTCCGAACATTTTTAGGGCTTTTGTGCGACTATCAACGTATATGCACGGCTTACTAACGTATCGGTTACATTTTTGGTTTCGTGTACGACTATGACGTATATGTACGGCTTACTAATGTATGGGTTCATATTTCTAATTTTCGTGTACGACTATAACGTATGTGTACGACTTACTAACGTATAGGTTTATATTTCTTATTTCATGTACGACTATGATGTATACGTACGGCTTACTAACGTATAGGTTCATATTTCTAATTTTCGTGTACAACTATGAACGTATATGTACGGCTTACTAACATATAGGTTTACTTGTACGGGTGTTTTCGTATGGATTTTACTGATTTGTGTATTGTGTGTGACTTTTCGTGTGGGTATCTTATTGTCTAACATGTACGGCTTACTAACGTATAGGTTTACTTGTACGGCTGTTTTCGTATGGTTTTTACTGATTTGTGTATTGTGTATGGCTTTTTGTATGGGTAACTTATTGTTTAACATGTACGGCTATTTCGTATGGGTAACTTATATTCTACGGCTTATCGTATAGGTAATTAAGTTTCTAAGATGTACGGCTGTTTCGTATTGGTAACTTATATTCTACGGCTTATCGAATAGGTAACTTAGTTTCTAACTTATTTTCTAACCTGTAGGGTTTATCATATAACTTATAGATATATTTCAATTTTCTCACGTGTACGATTTTGACGCATTGGCAATTTTAACTTTTCTTACATGTACGTCTCTGACGTATTGGTAGATTTAATTTTTGATTACCTATCATAACTAAAATGTATCGGCGACTCATGTGTCTCACAAATACGGCTAACGTATGGGTACTAAATGGTTTACATTTGGCTCTTAAGCATATTGTGGATTCTTAGATCTTACTTATAATACTTTAAACATATTAGGGACTCTTAGGTCTTACTTATACGACTATTATGAATTGGTACTAATTGGTTTGCATATATGACTTTAACATATGGTAACTCATCGGTTTTTGGATATGGCCTTTCTGAACTTATCAGCGACTTGCGTGTCTCACATGTACGACTAAACGTATGGCCAATTTAATCTATTTTACGTGTACGGCTGTGACGTATTAATTTTAATTTGTTTGACATGTACGACTAACGTATTGGTAACTGGTTTTCGAATTTTATGCGGGTAGTAAGTACTACTTTCTATACGCAAGACATTCCTATTTATGTTACTGGTTACCTTCTATGAGTGTTTTATCGTGCTCGGTTTGCAATTTCAATTTGACGCTCTTAAAGACTATGTATATTTTTAGCTAAAGACTTATATATTCTTTGTCGGGGTTATACACTATTTCTCACAGGATATGCTATATTTGCATTCAAGATACTCTATATGCTAGGTACTATATATATATATACTACTGAACCAAGATTCTATATATCTATACTCATGCTGTTACTGCGAGCTGACCTTATTACATTACACACCATTTTTGCTTGCAAGATACTCTGCTAGGTATCAAAATTCTATATATCTACAAACCTAAAGCTACAGTGAGCTGACCTTATTACACTATACACTATTTTTGTTCAAGATTCTCTGTATTTATATACCTAAAGCTACAGTGAGCAGACCTTATTTACTTAATTCTATGACCTTTGTAATTGGCTTGTTCTAACCTACCCACGCAACGTGCGTTTAACGTTCGCGTTCTAATACCTCGTACTTAGACGGATTCTGTGCTTTCTATTTAAACTCTTAGAGTGGTAAAGCCTAATGGTTTGGTGTTACTAAACGTTTCAGCGGTATGTTATCTGAATTAAAATTCGGGCCTATTGGTTTAAAATCTAAATTCTGCTACTGAGTTCATTGACTCCTATAACCATGCACGGGAATTTTGTACGGCTCAAGAATACTATTAGTTGACTAATGTCTGAAATTTTATTGTTACTTTTTGTTAAGTTGGAAGACGCAGGAGACCCTGTCCATTTAGCATGGATGACTCAAATTTTCTTATTTATTACCATTTGCAAGTTATTGTGCTGTATCAAAGCTACTATGATCGTGACCTGTCTAGGTTATCGCTTTTTAAACCACAGTTTTATATTTAACATGTTTCTCGCTCTAGTGTAGCGGAATTTGTGCACAGAACTTGTGTTTTCGTTGAAATAAACTCCATAAATCGGATATATAGCTTGTGTGGTAAACATATTCGGGTTTTCAGGTTTGTCTGACTGCTGCCGAGATTTTTACAAGGAAAATCATCCGACGAGCGTTTATACGGTTCTCTTGCAGGGTATCAATGGTAAGTTGGATACTACTTCGTGCAGTTTTTTTTTTTGGGGGGGGGGGGGAGGAGGCAATACTAGGTTTGACGTTATTCGTCCGGTTAAATGCTTGATGCAATCACTATGATCGGATATCTAATTTTCTACTATTTTGCTCCGAGAGCAGCAAGTTTCACATTAGTACGGTTTTTCTTCGATATTGAACTGTGCGTAGGCTATAACTACGTAATGTTTGCTTGATCGAGGCTGCGCTTAAGTGTAATTCGAGAGCGTGTAAATTAATTATGGGATGGTCTCAATCTATGTTTATCTTTGTATTTCTGCTGCTCTAAACATATTCGTTTCTGCATGAGCTTGGATGTGTGTGGATCGCAATGTTTACGCTTAGCAGGTTTCTTCTCGTTATCAGAAGGAAACGGATTTGAGTACTCTCGCCAGATGTCGCCACTAACTGGGGTAGACTTAGGTGGTTGTATCTCGGATGCATGATTTCTAGGATCCATATGCAATTGTGTGATAAAGTCACGTAATTCCTGTTCAGCTTAATTTAAGCTGCCATTCCTAATTTCTGACAATTCTAGGTCATCGGGCGTATTAAAGGGCTGAATTCCATTTCGTGACCTCAAGAAAAATGGTCTGCAATGGTTCACATGAAGTAGTACTATTTTGAATGGGTCTAAATAGTGTACTGCTCGTAAGATTACGGGATTTATGAATTCTGCTATTCTGTATGGTCCACACCAAACTTTCTGCAATTTATCAGAAACCTCTTGCAATTTCATGAATGACTTTATCAAAATGTAATCATCTGTAAGGAACCGGTACGGACATGCTGATTTATTATAGAAATTCTGCTGTTTTTGAATTGCGATAGCGTTTTGCTTACGCACCACTTCAAATGCATTCTGGTGCTGTGTTTCCAGCTTGACGATAGTGTCGTCACTGTTATAGATTTTTCTTGCTGGTTCAAAGACAAGAAAGCTAGGTATCCTATATTCTACTCCATGATGTAAGAAACAAGGTGAAATCAACGTGGCACTATGAGGTGTGGAATTCAGAGCTATTGTTGCTGCTGACAATCCATCATCCCAAGCGTGGAGGTCGTCTGCTACGATTTTTCTCAAGATGTTTGTATTGAATTGTTACAAATTTCGATGCCGCCTCCTACCCAAGAGGTATTAGGAGTAAAATTTACTTGCTTTACATTAAATAAAGTGTTCAATGCTGCGCATACTTCCTTGGCAATTTCTTTACCCATATCTGACCTTATGGTTCTACAAAGGCTAAACCTGGCGATAAGTTTTGTGTACAGCTTGCATGCTATAGTCTCTGCTCGTTTATTCGGTATGCAAAATGCAATTACAAAACGAGAGAAGTCGTCGACCAGCGTCATGATGCAGACGTTCTGTCGTCTGCTAGTGTTTAGTTTTCCGATTAAATCTATTGACCAACTTTCGCCTTGTCTCTGTAAAGGCTTGTAAGCTCTCAAGGTTGCTTTATACGGTTTGTTAGGCCGATTGGACTGCTGACAAATTAGGCAAGTCTTAACATAATAATCAATATCGTGGACCATGGTAGGCCAAAAGCAATGGAGCTGTATCAATTTCAAGGTACTTTTTGGTGCTCGGTGCCCTGCTGATGGTGAGGAGTGATAATCTCTTATGCAAAAGTTTACTAGCGATTCTGGTATACAGACTTGTGCTATGTCTTCTAATCTGCCTTGTGCAGGGTCCAACTCGGTATAGCATACCGTCAAAGTCTTTATAAAAAATGCTGCGCTTATTACTAGCATCAATAATGTCTGCCGAGTCCTGGTTTTTTATGCTTTCAAGAATTTTACTGCAGTAATCGTCTGCTCTTTGCTCTGCCACTACTTGGCTATGAGTCCAATCTGGGAATTGTGAGTCTAGAACGCAAACTGGCAGTTCTATGCGTGATAATGCATCATTAACTGGTAATAGTTTTCCTGGCCTGTGTCTGATGATGAAATTGTATTCTCTGATCCTAATGAGGATGCGCTCTAACTTAAGAGATAATACACTACTGTTGTATAAATAAATTAACGCCAAGTGGTCTGATGCCAAGAAAAAGGTTCTACCGATTAAATATGTTCTAAATAATTTGATTGCATGTATCGCAGCTAAAATTTCTTTCACTGTTGTACTTTCCTTTTTCTCTGTCGGTGTCAAAGTTCGAGAAGTGTATGCTAACGGGTAAGTTATACCACCGTTTATCTGTGTCAAACAGCCTCCGAGTGCTACGTCGCTTCCGTATGCTTCGATGTGAAAGGGTTGCGAGAAATCGGGGTGTCTTGAGGTTGCGGCATTTACCATAGCCTGCTCTAGACCTTTGAAAGCGTTATCTGCTTCTTCGTCTCTAATGAACTTTGCGTTCTTTTTCGTGAGCTTGGTGTGGCTCGCTGAATACGCCGAAAAATTTGAGATATGTCTCCTGAAAAATCCGCACATCCCTATGAATCTTCAGATTTCTTTCACGTTTCTAGGTTGTGGGAAAAGTTCCATAGCCTTTATTTTGTCTCTTTCAGGTTGTATGCCTGCTTCGTCCACTACAAATCCTAAATATTTGACGTTTTTCACTGCAAAAATACATTTTTCTGGGCTAAGTTTTGTTTTTGATTTTTCTACGAGAGTTAGTGCTCTGTCTACATGCAACAGATGCGTACGGAAGTCTATGGAGCTCAATAAAATATCGTCCAAATAAATGGTACAGTAGGCCCCTGGGATCTCTGTAAAAATCTGCTGGGCGCAGTACTGGAATTGAGCTGGCGCTACTTTCAGACCCATTGGTAATTTTTTGAACATATAGGTGCGATTTGCGGACTGAAAAGCTGTCTTAGGCATTGCTTCCTCGGCTAGCTTGAGCTGAAAAAATCCCATGCGAAAATCTAACTTAGAAAAGTATTGAGTGCCATGAAGGTGTGCTAGTGCTTCGCTGATGACTGGTAAGGGCACTGAAACGCTCTCAGTAATTGCGTTAAGACCGCGCAGGTCAACAACTACTCTATATCCTTCAGGCCTTCTTTTTATGAGTAGGCAAGGGCTGAGCCATGCGGATTTTGATTCTTTTCTGACACCAATTTTGGTCATTTCCTCTAAATATTTGTCCAGTATTTCCCTTTGATGGAATGGAACTTGGTAAATTCTAGATTTTACTGGGGCTGTGTTTCCTGTTTCGATGTTTACCTCATAATTTTTGAAGGTTCCAAGATCAAATTCATTTTTGCTAAATGAGTCCTGATGTGTTTTCAACATGTCTAAGAATTCTATGCGTTCTTGTTCGTCCAAATCTAGGAGTGAAAACTTAAATTTCAAGTTATTCCATTCATCATCTAACTCTGCCTTGGATTTTTCCTGTGGCCTTGGTGAGTTGATGGAGTAGGCGCTTGTATCGGTTTTTGGTTGCTGTATCTCAGTGAGCTCTTGGCCTTGAATGTCTGAATGGTTTGGTTCTGTCTGTGTTAGTAAAGATGGTACTGATGAACTCGCCTCAGCTTTGCGATTGCGTTGAGTTATCTCGCTGGGCTCTATATCATCCGTGATCATATCAGCTGTACTGATGTTGGTTAAACTTTGTTCTGAGGGATTTACCATGCCTGAAGCATTTATAAGTGTTTCCTCCTCGTTATCGATATTGTATTCTATTATTGCGGTGGTGTAATGACCAAGAATCATCCCTGAGGGAATGTAAATATCCATACCGGATGCGTTTATAATCATAATCGGTATCAAGCCTGTTGGTGATGTGTTAACTAAACATCTGGCTAAACAAATTGGGAGATTGCTGTCGCATTGTGGAATAAAAACTCTGCTTTGGATTTCCGGGTAGCCTACGTGCAAAGTTGCAGTTACCCTAGTCTCACTGTTGTCCGGTAAAATTATGTCTTTAAACATGGAAACTGGTATTTTCTCATAATATTTGTAAGGCGTAGCGTTTCATTGAGATTGCGGGTTCTCTTCTGTTGCTTCGTCCGTTGCAATGTTAATCGGTACAGTGTGCTCATGTGTTACGCGATATTTTTCGAAATTAATTATTTCTCTATTTTGTTCGTGTGTTTGCCAAGAGTCATGTGTGGAGGTAGATAGCTTAAACTTGATATCTCCTATTTCCAATATATGCTCTGAGCAAAAAAGTCCGTAACGTTGACGCTCATTACTGTGGAACACTGCATCAAATTTTCTTCCAACAGAGTGGAAATTCTCCATATTTCGCTTACTTCCACATTCCAGATAGTTCCTTATCTAGCTAATTTTCGACTGCAGCCTGCAGTCAATCGAAGAGCCTGAAGAAGTAAAAAATTAGCTAGATAAGGAACTATCTGAAATGTGGAAGTAAGCGAAATATGGAGAATTTCCACTCCGTTGGAAGTAAATTTGATGCTCTGAGCAATTTAACTTAACCAATTCTGGTTGTTTCGATAGGAAATCATAACCTAATAAAACATGTATTCTTGCGAAACTATTATCGGGAACTACTCTGAATTGTTGGTTTCTTGTGAAGCCGCATTTACTGATTTCTGTGGTCAATATTCTATTGACCCTGACTTTCTTCTTCCTATTAAGTCAACTGGGTTAGGTGCTAATGTTTCAGTGCATTTTATCTTTGGATCGAGTAACAATTCATATGCTGTAGATTCCTCAAGTAACGAAATTCCACTTCCTGAATCTAAAAGCACTAACTTGCTGATGTGTCCAAAATTAAATATCAAATGTAGCCTTGAGTGCCCTGCTTTTGCTCTATAACACGCGCAATTTATTTCTGTTTCTTCAGTGCTTGGCCTGCTCTGTTTTGCCATAGCTTAACTCATTAATAAGACCTATAGTGTCAATTTCTGCCACTGGATGGAGTTGGTGAGGCTCTGTTTCGGTAATTTGCTCACTTTTGGCTGAAAGCATCGCCGCTCGTTTTGCTTCATGTCTTTTGCGTTTTCGTCTGATATTTCTTCAAAGTTTGACTTACTGTCCCAATAAACTAGGCAAATTGTGGGTGCTGTGACTGAAGCAATCAGTGGTATTCTAATTTTCCACTCTTCCTGATTTTTAGGTGAGATTTTTATCGTTCTCCAGATGAAATCAAATGTGCTTTTCTTTCATTAGAGTCTGAAATGCTGCGGAATTCTACTGTTCTGTCTTTGCCTATTAATTCCAGTATAATTGGGTTGTTTGTTTATACTTTAGACAATTCCGAATGGAAGTTCGTCGAGTTGATGCCATCTTTGAAAAGTGTTAGAATTACTGAGTCGCATTTCAATTTATAGGCTATGTTTATTTCGGCCAATATTTTTGTAAAAATGTGCTGCAAGTCGGTATTCAATTCCACGGTAGGTGCTATGTATTTATCCGGAATTGAACCGAACTATGATGCTAGTCTAGGCAATGTCAATGTTCGGTCGCTTAAAGCTAATTTCTGCTTATTCTAATCAATTTTTGAGTACAAATCAAGAAGTAGGCCTGCTGCGTCAATTGTTGTGTGCATAACCTTATCTTCAAATAAAACATTTGTTTCTGCCTTAGGCGTGAGTGGTTGTGTTACAATCTTATCAGGATTTTCAATATTTGTAGTACAAGTGGGAACACTGTCTACCTTTGAATATCCGGCGAGCTCAAAGTACCTGTCGCTCTTTGAACTGTCAGCTAGTTTTTTGGCTGTTCGACATTATTTTGTTGTGAACCTTGCGAATTATTAAGCTTAGTGAAATTTGTGTTGCGATTGCCTCCGCAGTGCCTATAGCGCTGCTGACTGTACTGGTTTGAATTCAGCTATGAATTATCCCTATAATTTCGATTATTATATCTTGGGTTCTTGTTTCCTCTATTTTGCCTTTGCGGTACCGGTTTTCCTTCTGCTTCTAGTTTTCTAGCATTTATATTTCTAACTGTTTCACGACTGTCCACGGGAATTCTGCAGTCCCTGCTTATGTGTGCTCTTCCGAAGCATCGGAAACACGAGCGAGTTTCTTCCTTTTTAGTGCTAACTGTGCTAATGGTGCTAACTCTGGCTTCGTTTACGGCTTCTTTCAATTTTAAGGTTTTAACTTCCTTTGTTTTACGTTCAAGTTCCTGCATAACTCGTGCTAAATCGGCTGATGCGATTGTCGTATTTTTATCGAGTGGCGAAAGCGTTTTTGCTACGTTTGGGCTTTGCGTGAGATCTAACTCGCTGCGCTCGCTCAATTCTGTTTTTGGTTTCAGCGTTCGATGTAACGTTTCTTCCCAAGTCTTAGGACGAATGGTTGCTAAATGGCTTTCTAAAATATCTGGCATAGCTGACTGAAAAGTACAACGTAAGCCTTCATCCCTAGATCTTTTTTTTTATAATTCATTGAAGTTCACTGTCTTCTGGTTTTATCAACCAAATTTCTGCTACCATGATTTCTAATCTATCTGCAAAAGCTTCTATGTCTTCATCTTTAAGCATTTTAGCTTTATGGCATTTTGTTTGTGTTACTTCCTGTCCGCCTGCTCCAAATCTTTCGACTAATGCGGCTTTAAAAGAAGCCCAGTTTGACTGGTTAGTAATTGACAAGCTAGTTGCTACAAATCTAGCTGCTCTGCCTGTGCATTTATTTGTCACTGCCGCTATTAATTCACTGTCTGGCAAAAGATGATCAATTTTCCTTAAATTGTCAGTTAAAAGCAGGAAAGTGAAAATATCACTACCATTTTCTCCAGAAAAGGTTGGTAAGCATTTTTTAGAAGCTCTGACGTCATCCCACATACGTGCGTTATTTTTGTCATAAATTTGGCGATCATTATTGGGCTGGTTTGGTCTGAAATTATCCACTACTTCTTTCAGTGTTTCCGCGTGACTATTGTTTGCTTGTTGAAGGCAGCCGGAAATGATTCTTGACAAATCACTTCCCCCTGAAGGGGTTGGGCTTTCCCTAACAATGGGTATACGCGAGGAGGGGCGCTAGTACGAATTTGTTGCGTAACTTCCTGGTTTGAAGGAATGCGTGCGTCTGAGCTACGGGAGCGGGAATTATTCTCGTGAAATTCATTGTTTAACCTGCCTAAACTGTTGTTTCTGTCAACAGAATGTTGGCTCATGTTATTTGGTGAATTTGCTCTAGATTAACTAATGTGATTGTCTCCATTAATACTGGATGAACTACTGCTCAACGAATTACGCGATCGACTTCTTGAATAAGCGATAGAACGACCGACTGAACAATTACGAGGTAAGTGATTAGACCTGCGGCGTGAAGCCGTGTTTCTACTACGTGAACGTGCTCTGTTGGCTGCCGTGATTTGTGCAGTGCTGGCTATACACTCTGACTATTGTAAGTCCAAACTAATACACTCTGACTATTCTAAGTCCAATATCTATTCTAAGATCTATAAAGGTTTCAGTTCTACTTAATTAGACATCTAGGTACATCTGCTTCATCTATGTTCCTGGTAAGGGGTGCTCAGTGGATGGTGGCCTCTCAGTGTCAGAAATTGTAATCCAAGTCTAGGGGCTTGCTTATATACCCCAGAGCTCTAACTGATTCAATACTAAGGTTTGCCAGAGCATGTCTGGACTTGCCCTTGAACACGTCTGGGCTTGTCCCTGCTGGACTGGTTGGAAACTGGATCTAGCCAGTGTGAACAGGAGCTGACTGAGGGTTCTGAGCCTGTCTGGGACCAATAAGTTATAAGTCGTATCTGGACTACTCATGGCTTGGCTTCTGGCCAAAGTGCACTAGGCTAAACTAGTAGTTCAGGCTATATGCACTTGTTTTAGCTTACTCCTTATGAGTGAATCATGTTAATTAATTATGCTAACGGCCGAATGGACGATGTTATTACTTAATGCTAGGCTTTGATTACATAATAATAATAAAGTCTGGATGGCATATCGGGCAGATACTGTGCAATTCCGATACCGATATAACGGTGGTTTAGGGCTTATTAGCCTAAATTAAACAATTAACAATTATGAAAGGTGGGGACCAGAAATGCCGATGGCTTAACTTTCCCTAAATCCTCAAACTAGAAGTTCAGTTAACAATTAAAACTATAATTTAGAATAGGGGGTCCTAAAATAAACTTTTCGATTAGAAACTAGCTGCATACTAACCAACACCTAATGCCCGGCATGGCAACAATCAGACCGTGACATTTCCACTCCCGACGGGCGTGACTACCTCCTAGCTTGAGATCTGTGAGCTGTGCTAAGGACTGAGAGTTGCTGGAGCTTTTTATGTTGGAGAGGGGATTCTGGCGACCAAAGCGCGGACGTCGAGGATAGCTGCGCCCTCCTCATTGGCTGAGGGCCAGGAGAACAATGCAAAGTAGGAGGAGAAGTCGGTTTGGCACAGGGTTTTGGTGCAGAGCCGTTTGAAGGAGTAGGGACATGTACAGATGGGCCAAATTGAGTTTAATTCAACTGAACGTTAGGAAAGGCCCTTACATTAAAAGTTTGATTGTTGGTTCAATATTTACATGATTATTATATGGAATGGCTCAAATTAAAGCTTAGTAGAGTGACTTTTGCAATGAATAAATCACTGCAGCTAAATTAAACAAGCTTTAATTGAAAACTACGATGTTACACATCGTAACTATTGAAGGTGGGGGGGGGGGACGAAGTGTAGAGCACAGTTTTTAATTATTGCAATTTAATAAAAGGAGTTGATTAACAGATCATTGTTACTACGGAAAGCTGGAGTTTGCATTCGGATTATTGTTGTAGTCAGAGTCGGAGTTTCGATAGAGATTCTAATAACATGTAAACAACGATTTTAAGGTCCGTTAAAATTAAAGGTAAATAAACGTTGGTAAATAAATAAGCACTGGTAGAGTTAAGGGGGCAAAGTACATTAAAAAGGTTAAATAAACTAGCTTTAGTAAATGCTAAAACCATTTAAATAAGTGGGAATTATCAGCAGATAATAGCGTTTGAAGTAGACGGACATTTTTCATGGCATTTGTGCGCAATCAAATCAAATAAAAATTATCACGCTAAAATGTTTGTCTGTACCCTACATGTATGTGAGGTTAAGTACCCGAAGGCAGCCCCTCCTATTTCACAACTAAGCTAGTTTTTACGTACCTTTCGCTAGTTGTTACCTTTAGTTATTGGCTTAAATCATTTAACTTGAGCCCATTTATTTAAATCATAGAGCCCAAACCTATTAAACGTAAAGCTTCCTTAGCTCTTCAAACAGATGGTATACCTACTTACATCCACCAATCCACCAGTCATTGCCACCAATCCACAACTTTCGTTTGATGAACTCTCCATTCAGTGAGAGAGGGGACAGTTGTCAGGGTGAGTTCTCGTCGTGCCTGGATATCACTCACCCCTCCAAGTCCAAGTTTGACAGTTTTACTGATCAAGACGGTTTACTCAAGAGCTCAATATCGATGTGGTTTGATTGCTGGCAGCCATGTTGACACACTGTGTTGTTGCCAATCAGCATGCACGGCTAGGGAAGATGGGAGGGAAGGAGCGCATGTGTCAGGGAACTTAGGCTTGTAAGGACAGCCACCATGGCACTTTCCCTCTCTCCCCAATCGGAATGGGCCATCTGTCACTTCAATGTCGATTTTAACAAGTTTACAAGTATCACATTCGATGCATGAAATTACATTGAAAACTATTAAGAATTGAACATTTGGACAATTTGATGAAAAGAGCAATTCCAGTTTTAGCTCATGCCCTTTCCTTTACGCTTCGCCTGCTTTACACATTGCATGAAACTTCATGCTTGTCAGCGTTTGCTCTTCACATTTTACTTCAGTGCATTTAGATGGGTGATTGGCTGATTGCGCCCAGAAGTGCAACGTAGTTAAGGTTTTATGTATAATAGATGCGGCTTACTTCATGTTTGCACTGTCACTGGGTATCCCATCTGCACTTTCCTTCCAGAGTTCTCCATCTTTAACTTGCAGTTCATGTGCTTCAGCAGCGTTGCTAATTTGCGCACTCTGATCCTGCAAAAAAATTCGTGTGCACGAGCTTTTTCTTTTTCACTATCCTCAGAGGTGCGTTGGGCATCAGCACGAGTTAATCTAGATTTTTAAGTTTTAATTCTTCATTACATGTTCAGCTGCCTTAAGGGCAGTTTGCTGCTTTTAGAGGAGTTTCTCGTCACGCTTCTCATGCAAAAAAAAAGGTGATCTTCCAACTCATCGAGACTAATTTTCTTATCACTAATAGCACCAGTAATAATTTGCACACTATCGTGCCTTTCTTTGGAAACAATGAGGCCTAAAGCAAGACATGCGGCTTTTAAGTCTCTGTTTTTAATACCGTCTATAATTTCGGCAAGAGTCGCCATGATGGCGCTACATTAATGGTTGGAATAAAAAAATGTGTAATTTAAAACAACCCATTAAATTGCGTTTTGCAACATTTTACACTTAGAAAAGTTAAAAGCGCTTAGCTTGAACTAATTCATGAATAACTACGTTAATCATTACAATCGTCCGTAAACACCACAATTTTGTGCTAAATAAAAAGCTCAACAGCTTAAAATAACACTGGCTTGGCAAACCTAAGGGAGAGGATTAAAATGCACCAACTTACATAAAAAGCAATGGCTGCTTAGTTCGTCATCCAGTTTACCCTTCGAAAACAGGAAAGTAGATTCTTGCTTGGAATTCACCGATGTCCCATTGAACAATGGTTGAACTGCACTGTTGACTTTGGAGAAGTCCATCCTTTACAAACTCAGCGGTGCGTTGTCTGCTTGGAAAACATCTGGCCTCTGGTTTTGCATGTTGAAAATCAGAAAACTGGATACATCTGCTTCACAATGTGGTGGTGGTGGTTTTTACTAGTTTGTTGTCTTACAAGTGAACATCTGCTTCTAAGATTGTAGATACAGCACTGGCATGGTATTTTGGCAACCTGGATCAGTGAGATGTATGCTGGATTCGCATCTGTGATCCTACCGCTGCCACCAGTCTGTAACGGCGGCCGCTCCTCTGAGGTGCTTGCAACAGTTGTTATTGAGGGGCGGTTGCGAACTCAACTCAATCTATCTCCGGACTTTTTGGTATGACGATGTTACTTTTTAAATCATAGCATAGCAGATTACATCCGAGTTGGAGGATCGAAACTGCCTAGCCTGGGCTATGAGTAGATTAAATTAACTAACTAATGGTCGCTCTCACCAGAAGAGTTAGCAAAATGATATACAG
>JAHWFP010014307.1:41051-51364 GCA_023313725.1 Lithobius niger
TTGGCCATTGGCCCCAGCAAACATGAAAGTAAACAAGATTTGCGACAGCAGCAACAATCACTAGATGCTTTCCAGGTTTGTCCAATAGACTCTGAAGTTTTAAAATTAAAATTTCAACAAATACACTATTTTTAGGTTTGGTTGCTCCTAGATGGAGCCACGGTTGTAGCTACAAACTACACATTATTTAAAGAAAACATGCACTGGAAATTTACTTGGTTAGGTTTCCGGTTTACTTGCAACAAGAAAAAAACTTTAATTTAGAGAAAACTACTTTAGGTTAGGTATTAAACCTCCGTTTTATTGGAAACACCAATTCAGTGCTAGACCCATAATAAATGCATATATTTCCACCCTAGACTGACATAGAATTCACACTAAAACATCGGTCCTACTTTTAACAAAAAAAAGACTGGGAAAAAAACTATGTTTAAGTTTTTTATTTGCTCAACACACTGACTAAAAATTAGATTAAAATTCAGGCAACTTTACTTTACCAAACTCTGGGAAAAAATCAAAGCATATAGGGGGAACACTTTTAATGCCGACCTTTAAATCACTTGTTTCCAACTTATGATTGGGGGAAGTTAACTCACGCAACTTAAGCCATTCGTCAAAGCTAAACACGCTAATTCTGGGTTTTTCTGGCATGACTAAACTTTTGTTTACATCACTAGCTGACAAACTTCGATTTATTTTGCCCCTAGGAGGCAGGTTCAACGTATTTTTCGTTGCTTGTTTACACCAACAAAGATGGCGACAGTCCATCCACTGGTCAAGGGAGCGGACTTGGGTCTCATTATCTCGTAATGGGTTGACTTCCGAAGTCTTCAGCAGATCTCTTTCGTCTGCGCTTGAGGACTTAACGACGATTGGCGAAGGCGCTGTGGGGGTTTGGGGCTTGACCAATCCCGCGGGGCTGGTTTGTTTACGGCGGTTCTTACGTTTCTTTGATTGACGTAGGCCGTGTCTGACGGGGGGCGTAGCCACCTCAGACGGCAGGGAAGAAAAATCACGGGGCGTGTCGATTACTGGTCTACGCTGAAGGCTTAATGATTCTAATCCTGGCGCGCCCAAAACGACATCGTAGAACGAATTGTTGACCGGTGTAATGCATGCTACTGATTTTAACACTGTGCCATCATCTAACTTTAGGATTAGATTTACCTGATCTAATGTAAACACTTCTTTACACAAGGCAGTTTGACATTGAACCCTTCGCTTTAAGCTTGGCCAATTTCTGGCCAGCCTAGC
This sequence comes from Lithobius niger, assembly GCA_023313725.1. Lineage (NCBI taxonomy): Eukaryota > Metazoa > Arthropoda > Chilopoda > Lithobiomorpha > Lithobiidae > Lithobius > Lithobius niger. Next base: position 42,306 of record JAHWFP010014307.1, read on the forward strand.
GCTAACTAGTGAAACTGAACTTCCGGAGTCGCATAAAATATTAATTTTATTTTTCCCTATGCTACCGGACAGAGTACTAGCCTTAAGAATTTCACTAGCATTTTTCCCAACTGGGAAACATGCATTAACTTGCTGGGGTTTCGAGTTAAGCTCGGGGTATTCACTACGAAAATGATGGGGAGAATTACACACATAGCAGCGCCCAACTCAATCTTGATTTAGGTTAGTTTTTTCACTAGCGCTAATGTTTATGGCAGGGTCCCCTCCTGGGTTATCTACTTTCACACTGGCAGATCCGGCCGGATTAGCTGTCGTGTTGTGGTTACGGTTGTGACCACGCTGTTGACCAGTAGGTTTAGAACCTTGGTTCGACGCTACATCTATGGGCTGTGTTTTGGCTGCACGAGTGGCAGTTTCGTTAGCAATTTGTTTACTGTGGGTTGTGAACTCGTTACAAAGTTGGGCCGCTTCAGCCAAAGTCCCAAACTTAATTTGATCCGGGATCCATTTCCTAAGTTGGGTAGGGCAATATTTATAAAATTGCTCTAAAAGCATTAAATTGACAAGTTTGTCATGGTCCCGGTTAACCTTAGCTAAAGCTAACCAACGAGTGAACAACGTTTCTAACTCAAACGCATAGTCAAAAAACTGCTGATCTGCTTCTTTCTCTAGAGAACGAAACTGCGTTTGCGCTGACTCTTTAGTCTGAACAAAACGGGCAAGTATTTTACTTTTAACTAAATCGTAGGCATTTCAGCGTCTGTTAGCTGATCGCAAACTTTAATGAAAACCTCACCGACGAGGGGTTGGAGTCCCGTGACCCATTGATCTCTAGGGATCTTTTGACTAGTCATTGTACATTCAAAAATCTTAAGAAAACTGTTGATTTCCGTCTTAGGCGTCCAATTGTTGACAAGACGAACTACGTCCGCAACTTTACCATGTCTTGCAACTGGATTTGGGGGAGCGCCGTTAGCTCCGTTTGGAGCGGGGTTATGGAAGCAGCGTTTAGCCTGGCTAATACTAGCTGCTTGTCTAGTTTGGCTAGTTCCATTGCGCTAGCACGATCGTTAATTTGGGCCTCTTGGTCCCTTTCTTGGGCTTTAAGAGCGGCTTCCCTGTCTTTAAGCGTTATTTCATGAGCCCGGCGTTTATCTGCATCCGCCACTTCTAAGGCTTTTAACTTTAACTCTTCTGCTTTCAGAAAAAGTTCGTTTTCCTTAACGGCTAATTCTTTTTTGGTTAAAAGGATAGCTTCTCTCTTTTCAATAGCGCTTGTTAGTGCATCAGAGAGTTCGTTTAAGTCTAATTTGCCATCTTCGAGGGCTGCTCGTAAGATTTGTTGGGATTCGGATCTAGAATCACTAACTGTAAAACCTAAGTTTAAACATGCCTTTTTGAGGTCTTTGTTTTGTAAATCACGAATGATCTCTTCGAGTTGATCCATTTAGGACATTTTTACGTTTAACGTGGTTTCAAAATAAAGCCTTTATAAATGAAACAAAAATTAAAAGCAGCCGCTTAAAATTTAACGTTACGTTTGAGCAGAGCGAATTAATTAGAAAACTTCTCTCCCAAATCCAGTAAGCTAATACAAAAAAAATACACTTTCAAGAACCCCCAGCACTCTGGTATATGAATAGCTAAATTGCATAAATGCTATCAACTACAACACTCGGCTTGGCGGCCTCTTAGCATATCTCATGTACACTCACCCTGTTTTTGTACAATCGCTGTACGGTCAGTCTGTCCTTCCTGTTTCCATCGCAACACGGGAAGTCCGGCACTGAAGCTTGGAGTTGAATGTCTTTGGCGGTCTAATCCACAGGACCTCGGTATAGAACACAAAATCCTCGGCTAGGCTGTACGGAGCGCAGGTTTCCTTGCGGGCCTCTTCTCCTACAGCATCGGTTGGGGTTGGGACATCTCACGGCGGGTGGACGTCTACTGGAAGCGGCAGCTGCTGCTTCCTGGCGCCGGCAGTTGTTGGGGCTGCTGGGCGGGGTTGTACTATTTTATAACTTTAGTACCATCTACTTCGTGACTTTGTGACTTGTCACAGGCATCTGCTTCATGGCCGTATTGTCGGGACCACTGACGTCTAGTTGGAAGTGGCTTGCATCCTGCTAGGTTTTCTTGCTTGTAGCATGGCAGGGGGGGGAAACGCTTGACGGGAACAGCACCTGTTCATCCCACCGCTGCCACCAGTTGTAACGGCGGATGCTACGACGGCTCAGGTGCTTGTAGCGCCTCCGATTTCCTGGTTTGACACGGAGATTCAGCTTAAGGTGTTGCGGTGATTATTGCGACTTTTACGGCATAAACACAGCAAGGGCTACTGTCCCAGCATGGTGGATGGAGCGCAGGGTCCTAAATTAAAGGGGCCTAACCTTAATACTGCTGGTATTTCACTGCCACCAGCGATGGAAATTTAACCGTTTATCAAGAGCTAAACTAAAAATGGTTTACATATTTATTTACACTTAAACAGTTAATCAACTAGCAAACGAACTGAAGTTAAAAACTCCTGGTTTTTATTATAACATCAGAGAATGAAAAACTACACTTTACATTATGTTTGCACGAGCAGCTTTTGAAATAAAAATATTTAAAAGCACTAAGTTTGAATTTACAACAAGTAATTCGGTTTCACAAGTTTACAAGTTTTGACTAAAACAACGTTTGTGTTTCAGAATAAAACAACCACTTAATTTTTCGAATAGAAAAAGCAATACTGAACGCTCCGCAGAGTCGTCCGCAAGACTGAACAGCCCAGGCTGGTTACAGTCTATCAAACAGTATGTTTCAAACAAGCATGAAAGATCAACCGTTTCACAGTTTTGTTTCTAAGTGATAGAACAGAGCCTTAAACCTCCCAGGGTTGCTGTTTACAAGTCAACTCCTCAAATTATAAAAGCCTCGGCTACTTATAAAGTCCGTCTGGAGTGAATAACCAATGAATCCCACACAAAGATCAAACCGTCAGTTATTTGAATTAATGTTTAAAACAAATAAGAAAGAAGTTGGTTTTTAGAAAGAGTACCACTCTGACGTTATGGGGTGAGAAACCTAAGATGCCGCTACAGGCGTCACCACCATAATATTCCCTAGCTAGAGAGAGTTTAAGTTACAAATTTAAACTATAATTTAGACTTGGGGGTCCTAAATTAAATTTTCAAAAGCTAACAACAAACATACGAACCACTGCCATTTTGCCCGGCATGGCATCCCACGGACATGGCGTCTCCACTCCCAGCTGGCGTGACCCTTCTCTAGCTTGAGATCTGTGAGCTGTGCTAACGAAGGATTCTGGGGCTGGGGTTTTATACACATTACCGGAAGTTGGTGCGGACGCCGAGGATAGCTGCGTGGGTCTGATTGGCCGAGGGCCTCGAGAACAATGGAAAGTGGGAGGAGAAGTCGGATGAACAAAGGAACTGGGTGCAGAGCCGTTTGAAGGAGTAGGGACATGTAAGACGGAAAAGACAGGCCTGTTTTGAGTTTCACTCAATTGAACTTTTGGAAATAGGCCTTTACTTTGTATTATTGGTTACGGATTGAATATTTACATGTTTGTAACGTGAATAGGCTCTTGTTAAAGCTTGATACGTGGCTTTGGGTAATGCAGAAAGCATTACTATTAAATTTACAAGCTTTAACTGAAAACTGCAGTGTTGTACACCACAACTAGTTTTGGCTGGGGGGGGGGGGGGATTGAGGATTCGAAATTTTTGCACAGTTTGACTTACGGAATTGCTTGGAAACAAATCTTTTTAAGAATTCTTTTAGTTTTAATAGTAGTATAAGCTAGCAGTAGCATTTGGTTGGGTCCAGTCGGGCTGAGAGGAGAACTGAAACAAACATATATACACTAAAATTCATGTCCGGTAGAATGCCGATGTCTAATTACTTGGACTAATGGCAGCGTTTCTGGGGGCAAAAGATTATTATAAAAAGGCTAAATAAGAGAATAAATAGTCTAGCTCAGTTGTATGCTAAAACACATAAAGCTAATTTGGAGGTTTGAACCCTAAAGTTAACGGACAATGTTTGATCTAAGTGGAAATTTGTCATAGTAGTTGCGATCGTTCAAACACAATAAAAAATATCACACTTCAAAAATGGTTGTCAGTACATGGGCACATGGTTCAGTACCTTTCTCCTAAAATTGAACTAAGCTAGAGTTGGGGCTTTATGCCCGAAAAGAAGAGTGATAAAATCAAAATATACAAGTACAAGTTATAACAATGGCGGCCATGGTGAAGTAGCATTGCTGGCTTTGAGGTGATCTTCAAACGTGAATTACTGGTACTTCCTGGTGGAAAGTCCGGATTTGGGCTTCCCCAAGTGTCTTGTATTTGGGCAGGCTATCGATGGTGAAAATTTGGATCGATTCGGTTTATTATTAAAAAAAACGGCTGGATATGCCTCAGCGAGGCATTTGGGTGCTCCAAGAAAAAAAATTTCAAATTTTCCGGAAAACAGGCGTTTTTCGATGGCGCTCGTTTACAGTACGTTTATATTCTGGAAGGTAACGTATGCAGGTCGTAAATATACGTTTGAGGCCCATGGTCGGTTACCAGATTCCGTCACCTCCGTACGTTTTGTACAGAATGGATAGACCACAAAATAAAGAATAAAGGAATTTTGCATCGGTTGAGTTTATTTCTTATTTGTCACTTGTTGTCAGATAAAAGTGGAGGAAGAGAATCTTGGTTACTCCTTAAACTGCTGATTGTCACTCACACTATAGTCTATTGTCTGTATAGGCTTACGGTCTTATGGCTGTCATAACTTCTATAGCTTGTGGACTCGACGTAAAAAAATGGCTAAGCAACTGTATATGGGCTGCGGCAAACTATATGGCGTTGCAGAGCTCAGACAACGTCCAAATTCAAGTGGTCCAAGTTGTAGGGATTTACATGTATTATTGCCAGTAACAAAATGGCGGTATTGGAATCCAATTTGTTTTTCCAGTGCAGTTCGGACGCTTGAGTAAATGCGACTGTACTCTTCAAAAGGGAAGGTTGCAAAAAAAAGTAAACAAAAATCCGCGTTATGCGTTAACAAAGTGTGGGTGACAATTGAGTAGTTGGATTGATAACAAAGGTATCAGGTAAGTAAAATGTCATAACAATATATACAAAGAGAATTGTTAATCATTTCAGTGGCTTATCTGATGTAGTTACCATTAAGGAGAGATGAAGGTTAACAATGGCTAAATATAATAGGCACAGCGCAAGCACTTTGTTGACAATTAAAATCATAGTTGTTTTTATAGTTTTCCCGGCCGAGGCTTTTAGTACTGGCCTATTTAAAATAGATTTGTCTTTACAATTTGCTAATTTTGCAAGGGAAAATGCAGTAGTTTTTAATACACTTAAGGTAATTTCTCCTCTATAAGATAAGCAATGTTCTGTGGTCTGCACGGTGTCCTGTGAACATTGGTTTATTTTGTTTGTAGACAGAGGGAGAGGGAGTAAAGTTTGGTAGGGATAGTGTTGAGTTTTTTATTGCGTTATCACGTTTGTTTATGCAACACACAAAGACGTGTTGTGTGGGTGTAACTGGACACAATCTCTGACATACCTCACAGATTCGATTTTGGACTTTACGGTATTTAATAAAGTTCCTAAGGCTGCATTAAAATAGTAACTATGTCCTTAGGCAAGGCTAAATTGTCTATGGCAGTTACAACTTCTGCCGACGTAATAGTGTTAGCATTCGTATCGAAACAGGGTGTTAGCGCAAACATTCAAGTTGGAGTCAGCACGCAAAAGCATTTTATTCGGGTTGGAATTCAATTTCTTAGAATTAGAAAGGGAAATACTACATTTCAACTTTGCTGTGGCGGGACGCGGACGAAACGCACCGCTCCACTGTACTGGCCTCTGGTCTGATTTGCACCATGTTGTGTTCGATCTCCTTAACATCGTTCTCGATATTTTAAGGTAAACTTCACGCTGATTTAACTTGAAATAGGATATTCTAGCACCCCTATGAGCAGCGTGCCTATTTCCAGACTTACTGAGTCGGTGCCCAAATGATTAGTGAAGGGACAGGTGGCAGTGCCTGCTGGGTGCTAGGGAGATGAGCAGGGTGGCCACCTAGTAAAAAAAAACTTAATTAAAGGAAATGTCTTTAATTAAGTTTTTGGGCATAGAGCAGAATTAAACGATCTAAAGGGGAGTATTTTCAGATAGATGTAAAAAAAAAGAAATTGTCGGGGTTGGTTAAATTTTGTTTTGCAGCAGGAGCAGCCAGTGACCGCACGTGTTAAACAACATAAACAGTGACGTAGCGCACCCACATAGCGTCTGATTCTTAGTACGTTGGGGTGGTATATTTTGGGAGTGGGAGGTGTATATAAGTTGTTTTCCTTTTTCCACTACAGTACATCTTGCTCTCGGTTACCAATTGTTGACGGGATGATAAGAACTTTTTGCATGCACGATCGTGTATTAGATGTAGACATGGAGTTACGCTTTTTAATAAATATGTACTTACAACATGCATAAAAAATGTTTCTGCCTGCTGGGCATGGACAACCTCAGTTAAATATTCCAATATCTCTGATCGTTCTTCAACAATTAGCATTGGGTAAGCTTTGACAATTTTGTAGACTGCTTCAGCTAAAATCCTAAAAGAAACCAAAATACACAACATTACAGAAGTAAAGTTTCCCTAATTAACTTTCGTTTAACACAATTACCACAATGAGGACGAAAAACACCAGTTCGGTTTTTGATCCACTTGAATTTTCGGTGAATAATTTAACCGTTCACCTTCATCAGAAGAAACCTCCACAAAAACAATGTAAAGTTGTTACTCCATGTCTTCTCTGAGTTTAAACAATGGGCTGCCAGTTCAACCACTCATCTATATTCCACTTCTTGTCCAGTCCAATTTACAAAAATACACAATGATTGCAAACACATACAATCACTACAACTATTGAGCTACCAGCACTAGAGAAAAAGTCTTAAAGAGGTCACATATACCTGCATGAATTGAGCGAAGGTGCATATTCAGTACAGTGCAACACTCGTTACCATGTAGAGTGTGCATCTCATTCATGATTTTCCAACAGTAGTCTTATTTTACTCAAAATTGCTAACTTTAATATAAACACTACGGAGCAGTAAGCTTATCTGCCTAACAAATTTCAGCAACAAATTTATTGTGCAGTACACGACCATAAACTTGATAACAATCAATAACTTATATTGGTAAAAAATGTCCATTTTAACTCTGTTGAAAATTAGTTTTTACTATCCTAAAATACTTACCTTCAGTATGTGCTTAAATCATCTGTGCAGTACACGACCATAAACTTAATAACAATCAATAACTGATATTGGTAAAAAATGTCCATTTTAACTCTGTTTAAAATTAGTTTTTACTATCCTAAAATACTTACCTTCAGTATGTGCTTAAATCATCTGATTTGGCTATTTTAATGCCCGACAGTTTTAAAATCTCAGTGTATTAGCTTAGCCAATCCTCCACCAGGATCGTGCATGTAGATCCCTTTATACCATTGTTACATTGAATGCATTTACACCTCACTTTGACCGTTGTAATACACGGTTAACAACGGGTTCAGCAAAGCGGGGAGGACGGGTTGGTTGAACTGAAGGGAAGTAAGGTAAGTATTTTAGGATAGTAAAAACTAATTTTGAACGGAGTTAAAATCTATGTTTCTTACTATATGCAAAATACTAACCTTCAGTATATGCTGACTTTGTCCTATTAGGCTGGAGGAACAGCACGAACCCACTAAGCTCTGAGATTTTCCCTTTTATACTTGACTTACCAAACAGACATTAACACTATTAATGATCACAGAGTAAGAGAATACCCACCTTAGCATCTTTGCTGGTGATTTCTTCCACGTGATCTCCTTTTCACTGTTTTAAAGTTTCACTTTGCTTCACTGTGCAAGTTAACTTTCCACTGTGATGTTTTGCTTTGCTGTGCATAATTGGCCACCCTAGTTTGTACGACATTCACTTTGTAAAGCTGTTTTAAGTGTCACTTTCACTCATGAGTTTCTTTCCACTGTGTGTCACCTCCTCTAAAGTACCACATTGCCTTGTATTCACCATCCTCCTACTCCAGTATCTCCTGCGCGCACCATTCGCCTGTGGGTGTGAATTTACAGCGTGAACCTTCCACTTTTCCTTTCGATGCTGTGCCGGCCTCCTGTGCGTGAGAGACAGATGGCCTTCAGTTCTAAAACGTTTATGTGGCAAAGGAGATCCTCCCCCCTGCCACGACCCTGACTCCTGGTGACCATGTAAAGATTGGTTAGGAGACCCGACACCAACCATCAACAACTCGGAGATGCAATTTTTTTTCTCTAGGCCTATTTTTCACGACCCAATTTTAAAAATCTGTATCTCCAAGGAAAATGGACCAAAAACGACTCTAGTTTTCATCATTTAATAGCCCTGAACTTTCTGTGTCATCCTGCGAAAACAGAACTTTAAATTTCGCCATACTTTGGCCTCCACATCAATTTGAAAAAGTGTTCAAACCGAGCGCCGCCGCTCACAATTTGAGTCGCCGTTTTCCGCCATAACTTGTAAATATTTATTTGTATCTTGAATTTTTCTTATAGGCATAAAGCCGACTAGTTTAGTGTTGTTGTAGGAGGGGCTGCCAATCGGCACTCAACCACATACATGTATGAGGACCTGTACTCTACGTTTTTATTTTAAACTTCAATACCGGTTTTGGTTTGTTATGAAAACTTCGACTACACTCATGTTATTATTTGCGGATGCGATAATACTTTAATTTTATGCGTTCAACATTCGAACACAAGTTGGTTTATTTTAATATTTTGCCTAGACTTTTATAAAAGCATTATTAAACGTAAATTTTTCTCATGGACTCTTTGTTCAAAATGGCAAACGCTACTATTTTTATTTTTTTCCGGACATTCAGTGTTATATCTTGTATTTTATTTCAGGGCTCCGACCATAGTAACCTCATCCGAATGTACAGTAATAGCCTTTTCCTTCAATTAAAACAGTTTATTTAGTTTGGAGCAA
>JAHWFP010014309.1:0-15298 GCA_023313725.1 Lithobius niger
TCCCTGAACATAATTAATTCATTATTATTAATTTTTTTCAATTCGCTGTGGCACTGCCGTGTGGTAATCTGAACCATACGGAACCGGTTTATAGGTATCGGAACTGGAATTACGGTATCGGTACACCTCTAATTGACTGTATCCTGGTTAAACTGTTCTGAGTGTGTGATTGTAATTCCGTATAGCCTTCATTTTCCTTTCTGCATTACTTTCATTTAGAATTATGGAGTATGAGGGGGGTCTAAAAACTTCCTACCATTTACTGACCAAATCAGGAGGTAGTAAGGAACTGCCACCCATATGTGACTGTGCCATCAGAAGAAAGTAAGAGGAAAATTGCGGCTGTAAGGACTAGTAATTTAAAACATGTATTATTATTACAAAGATATATTAGTATTGTTATTGGGTTGATTATTGTAGGGTATTTCTTCACATGCAAGTTAGCTTTATTAGCTTCTCTTGTTAACTCGATTTACTGAATCCTATTGCATATGTTTACGGTTTTCCTTACCTTCTTGGAGATTATCTAGAAAACCTTCAAAATTTGGGTCACATTTCTTCAAAAGAATTAACTTTTCAGTAACTAGCTTTCCATCAAAGGTTTCCTCTCCTCCTTTTGACTTTTAAGGAAGCTTTTGACGTTGATGAAATGTCTGTCGTTTTATACCAGTTTTTTTTTTGTCTGTTGCTCTATGCTGCCTAGTTTGCTCTAAAATACTCACTTCGGAGCTCTTTCTGGTTAGACTATAGTATTGCCCAGTTAAATTCTATTTCTTTTACCGCTCTTAATGATTAATTCATTCTAAGAATGGGACATTACCATTTACCACTCCCTTCTTCCATCGACTTTTCTTTTCATCTAGTTTAAAAAAGTATTATCCAATGTGAAATTAGTAAAGTAGAAAATGAAAATATTCCAGCTTTGTAATGCCTCCGAATATAACATTTTCTGTTGACCTGATTCAAGCATCCTATGTCTGCATTTTCATGGGTTTATCGTAAATTTGTTAGTTTTGCTTCTCATCAAAATGAGAACCTTCGGTCAACCTTTGTGACCTTTCGGTCAACAACTCCCTACTCGATTTTCATCGAAATTATCTCGCAAGGAACACAGCGTCACTTACAGCGAAGCCCGCAACATCGTCGACTCCTGTCTTCCATCGCTATGCCGACAAGACGTCGATGCCCCCCCCCCCCCCCTCTGCACCTCGCCTGTACGGCGGGCTAACACACAAGACTGGGTCGCATCCACAACGAGCCATGAAAGCCGTAAACGCCTGTCGCACACCTCCGACCCGTCTGCTAAGAAACGCTAGCATTCGTCTCCCCTTTTGGTCAACCCTAACACAATAACTCCCGCCACTTTACACCACGGTCAGATGTCTCAATCGTCTGCCGCAAGACACATTCATTTTCCAGATGACAACAATGGCGATCCGATCATCCCTCTGGCATGTCTTTTCAAGACAGTGGAAGACAGTTTCCTGTATAAACCATCCGAGTCTGTAGATGTTCCAGTAGTAAACAGAGGACTTAAAACCGGCTTTGGATTTGCCCGCCATGACAAGGACGCAAAACCCCGTAGCCTTTTGGGTCAATCAACCCTCCTCACCTGCCTGCTTCGTAACGGCGGCTCTCTTGGGCAAAGGCTTCTCATCAAAATGATATACAGGAACTGTTAAATTCTCAGAATGGCCTACTAGAGTACACATTCTAACTTTTTAGTGCAATTTCGTTGTAATAATTTTGAGTGATGCTCCCATTTTTTTTATTTATTTATGATCGGTTTGAAAGATCCTTGATTTTTCTAGATAAATCGTAAAATATCTCATTAAAATCTGTTTCATAGCCTGAAGTAAGTTTTGGAACAATGTACACATTTCCTTAATGTATATTTAAAACTGACTAAACATACTAATGCTAAACTTTACGATTTGTGGGTTGCAGGGAAATCCGAGAGTGCCTTAAATTGGACCCAGACCACAAAGGTTGCTTTCCATTTTACAAAAAAGTTAAGAAATTGGCTGGTCAAATCAAGTCAGTTCATGAACTTGTTGGCGAAAGCAAGTACGAAGATTGCGTTGAGAAGGCTAGCCAGATGCTAAAAACTGAACCTCAGGTTCGGCCATTTGTCTTCAAAGCGAAAGCTCACATGTGTCACTGTCTCATGAAGGTGAGTTGAAATGTAGAATGATTTTTGGGGTCGGAAGGCTCTTTTGTGCCAGTGAAAGTTCCATGGTGTAAGATAAAGTCAGGAATATTGTAATTACCATAAGTCATTTATTAAACGCCCATGTGCTTCTAAAATTAAATTCACAAAAGAAAGGGGGGGGTGGGCATTAAAAGCGCTACAATTCAGTTTTTGAATTTTAGTACTGTTAAGGGAGGGCGTTAGGCCTAAATCCATCGTGCTTTCATATACGTGATCTGGGTTCAGTCTAGCATTAACACAATGTGTTTCGTGAATTTAGTATATTAGATCATCCCTCCTCCAAATTCCAACATAATTTGCGGTATAAACTAATTAACGAAATTTTTACGAAAACAAAACTAGCTTTCTGATAGCTAGATCAGTTTGGTGGGACTCGGGCTGTGGCCATCGGTTCAAATACCGATGGTACGGACAATTTACTTTGGTTTTCGTTCACTTTCACGTATGTTTCGTTACGCAGCACCAAACGTGTTCAAGTTTCTTCAAACTAGCTAATTTGTGAATGCCAGACCTGATGGGTCAGGCCCAACAGGTGGACTGGCTCCTAGCACCCCAGCTCCAAAAACACATATCGGGAGAGTGTGCGTTGAACAGCACTTCGGATTTCTATGGAGGCTGGAAGGAGTGAAGCTTGACAAGAAAGACAGGCTGAGATCTTGGACATTACGGCGTTGTTTCTGAGCCACACCACTTTATTCTCCAAAAATTCAACGAGGCCGCGGAGAGGATAAATGTGAAGAAAGAAGAATATGAGCTTGATAGGAGACTACTCAAACTACTTCTGTCAACCATCTATGTGGAGTTCCGAGGAGTTACATATTGACAGATAGCAGCTACCCCAATGGGATATTCCTCATCCCCTAGGACCGCTGAGATCGTTTTGCACAGCTTAGACAAGCACGGGCTCCATCACCACCCATTGCTCAAGCTGTGAGTTAGGCATATTAATGATTCATTCACTGCAGGGAGGATCATTGAAATGGACTCTGCTGAAAGAACCTTGAACAGATGGTCTACTGATGAGCTTCACCTCCGAGGATGAGCAGGAAGGAAGTCTCCCCTTCTTGGACACCATGAAGGATTGGTAAAACGAAGTGGAAACTGTATGAAAAACCTACGCAGACAGAAAGAGGAATAGTTTTAGACTTGGGACACCCGAAATCCCAACTCCCTGCTGTGATGAAAGGTGAGATGATGAGAACTAGGAGCAGGGTCATGGAGGAGAAAGATGGTGAAAGCTGGTTCAAGAAAGCAAAACTAAAATAGTTGGTGATGGGCTATCAATGAAGCAATAAAAAGAGCGAAAGCTTGGAGGGACCCCCTCAGAAAGAAAGTAAAAGAAAACAATGGAGAACATGTTGGAAAACATGTTGCAGTCCTGGGCAACAAACTGATCCACTGCAAAATAAGAAAAAATAAAAATGATTTTTGTGTCAAAACTGTGTACCAATTTTGTATCTTAGTACAAATTGTGCGCAACCATTTTATACTCCAAGCCTGAGGTGAGTGCTGTAAGAAAAAGTATATATAAAAAAAATGAGCAAGTCTTACAGTCACTAGCCAATAATATCACTCGTCTAAAGTCATTATGTAAATAAATACACTAAATGCAAATTGTCAGCTCGAAACCTTTTGAATTTTTCCACAGTTCAAAGGTAATTCGCTGTGCAGTATTTTCAAATCACCTTCAGTGATATCCTCATCAATTCCACTAACAATTCCGTCGTCTGGAACGTCTCTGGATGCAAGGAAAGCAAGTTGGCTACAAAAACCACGCCACAAATACTTTCGTTTATTTTCTGTCCACACACGCATCTGTAAACACTAGTGGCATGAGTTAAATCGAAACTGAAACTAAAACTATGACGCTTGCTCTGGCCAAGTAGCCAATGCTTGTGCCCCATGTTGCCAACAGTTATTCACGTTTGAAACTAAAGAGTGCTTGCAAGTCAAAGGGTTAACCACACCAGGGCTTAGTTTGCATTAGAAAAAATAAAATAAATATGAAGAGAAATGAAGCTGTCACCACTTGACTAAATTAAGAGAAACTGCAATGAGACGATGTAAAGAATGTAGCATCTAAAAATTGTTCAGTAATAAATATAGGAAACAAACTGTCCTTTAAAAGTGGTCAATGACCCCAGCAGATGGATGCACAATACTAACAACATAGCCTAGGGATCACACTAATACACTAATAGAGCCATATTTCAAGAACTGAAGTGGTACTAAAAATGTGTGTGGAACGCAGCATGCAGCTTATTAACCACAGTATCGTTAAAACTGTGTTTAACTATACTATAAAAGATTTTCCATTTTAAATATTGCTGCCTAAAAATTGCATTTTTATTTTCAGTGTTAAGTTTTCTTAATGTGGACAGACTAGTTCAGCCTAGCTAACTCTTTAATATTTTAATGTTTATGGCAGGCAGAAAAGGCGACCGAAGCAATTGAAACCTGCACTGAAGCTCTAAAGTTGGAAGAAAGTGCTCCCACCTTTTGCGATAGAGCCGAGGCCTATATTCAGTTAGAACAATTTGAAGACGGTTAGTAATAAGAATTAGTTTGCTTGAGAATTAGAGTATTATCTCTCTTCCTTTGGTGGGTACATTTTGGTCACTTTTCTTTGCATGTAGTTTGACTTCTAGTTTCCGTCGTGCTTTTTTTTTTCCTTTTGTCGCCTGTGTCTAAAACGCTGATAAGCAAATGTATCCACTGCTATAGTGGTCACTGTGAGCAACTGCATTGAACAAATGAATGGTAGACTAAGGCTGAGGCCAAAGTCATCCTAGTTCTTGTATATGAAGTGTTTATCTTGGTGAAGCATTTTTAGCTGTATTTGTACGGACTTCTCTAACCTCTTCAGTATCATGAAGTGTGCCTACCAGGGGTGTGCAATACCATATACCAATACATAATATCTGTATCGCAATCCTTTTTCGATGTTGATAATTTTTTTTAAACTGATACTTTTTCGAAGTTCATACTTTTTTCGATACTGATACCTTTTCGAAAGCAGGTGGAATAAACAAGGCTAAATGACTTCATCTATGGCGTCCTTTATTCCTTAATTATTAGTTAACCTTCAGACAGAAATATTTCAGAAATCAATGTTAAGCTTAACTTCCTTGTCACATTAAAAAAATAACCTTAAAAGTTTTATTAAGGCCTGTTGGTATTAATGAAAAAAATTAATTAGTTTAATTAGTGTATCCTACGAAATAAAGAACTGTTCATCTTGGAAGCTAAAAAACAAATTCAGAGTAGCCTACATGGAATTAACTTGACATTTTTATGTATGACATTACAAAAAAAACAAACCTGAAAAACATTATGTAATTATGAAACAAACATAATTTTTTTTTTTTTTTAACTTGTGTGCTCGTTTAATTTGATTTGGCTCTCTGGTTCTCTTCACTAGTAATGTTTTTTTAGGTTCTCTTCACTAGTAATGTTTTTTTAATATATATTTTATAAAATCATATTAAATTTATGCATAAAAAATATATATATTTTTATAGTATTTATAATTTACCCAGTTTAACATACCCAATTTAATAATAATAAAAAAATTCAAGTTTAAAACAAGATAGTTACATAGGACTTGCTTCCAGGAAATATGCTTAATGAAGCCGACATGCCTTAAGATTTTTGCTGTTCAGAATTTGTTTAAATTTATGTATAAAAATATAAATAAAAAACTTTTTTTATTTATTTATTCATGCAAAAGATGTAGAGAGTTTATTTACATCTGCCGATTGCCGATATAGAGCTGCCAATCTGAACACCCGATTGTAATCTCCAGAATTCAACAATGATTGTAACACTCAAGACTGAAGACTTTGTATTTTATTATCAACAATGAAATACTGTTCCATTAGACGTTTTGTGAGCAATCAGTTGTAACCCCACGTGGTGGATGAATGTTTGGCTTAAAAGTACACTTTTTCTGTTAATCACCATTTAAAATTAATTTCTGTTAAAACTTAAAATTCAAAACAAGCCGAACGTTCATTCCTCCTGAATCCTTCTGTGCCCCAAACCCCGTAATTCAGGCGAGCCTAATAAACCAACCATATTCTGAACCACGTTTTGAGTAACATATTTTCAGCATAGGTTAAAGAAGCTTTGAACATTAGGAATTTTGTATCGAAATTTTCTCCCAATTTTGGCTATCAACCTACTAAACCTCCATCCCATTTCCCCCATTTGTTCCGTCATGTTGTGAGCAGCTTCAGGTAAACCCGGGGCCAGCATCCCAACAAAGATTCAGTTTAATTTTAAGTTCCAATAAAGTTTGAAACAAATTGGTTACTTTTTTATGGAAAAGTACTGAAACGCTAGTCAACAAGAGGACAGCAGCGTAGAATGTAATGATAGTCTTGGCTTCCATAAACAGACAACAATCCACTGTAATATATTCTGTTCCAGTAGTCACCGTTCTTCTTGAGATTTTAAGGTTAATTTGATGCAGACTACTCCCACAAACTAAGATTCAATATGTAGGTTGCCTATTAAAAACGTGCGAAAATGCTCATTGTTAGGCTACTAAATGATTGACCTATCAGTTCCACATTTAAGAAGATGTAAGCTCGTGAAATTAATTTTGTTTCAAAAAGTCTTCGATACTCTCTTAATACTATAATTTTTTAAACCAACGATACTT
This sequence comes from Lithobius niger, assembly GCA_023313725.1. Lineage (NCBI taxonomy): Eukaryota > Metazoa > Arthropoda > Chilopoda > Lithobiomorpha > Lithobiidae > Lithobius > Lithobius niger. The sequence continues at coordinate 6,879 of JAHWFP010014309.1, forward strand.
TTTCGATGTTACTGAGTATCAATACCAAGTTTTGATTTTTCGATACCACTAACGATACAGAGAACGTATCGGTATCAGTATCAAAATTCTGTAGTATCGCACACCCCTGGCGCCTACACAACGAAGCAAAATAACCAAGAGTCTAGCGATAAAACGTGAGCGGCACAATACAACTGAATTCTTTTTTTCAAAACACTCAGCCACTTATTTGGGGCATAATCTTGGAGGCCGAAAATGCCAGGTGTGGTTAGATCGTGCTAGAACCCGGCGACTTCCTGGGTACGAAGGATAGTCGTGCTAGATAGATAGTTTTGTTTTCATCTTGTAGTCATTGCAGTTTTTGTATTTGTAGCTTTGGTTTTTATTATATTCTAGCATTATAATTTGCACACGAGCAATGCAAGTCAAAATTTTGCAACAAATAAATAATAGCAAATACTGTACGTCACCACAGTATTATCTGTTCTGAAAAAAAGTGCTGTTTTCTGCTCATTCATCCTAATAACTTTCTTTTTCAACCCTTTAATAACTTTTTTTTTAGCTGGCAATGATTACCAAAGAGCAGTGAACATTGACGAAGATATGAATCGGGCAAAAGAAGGACATCAACGTGTACAAAAGTTAATAAAACAATCTAAAAAAAGGGACTATTATAAAATTTTAGGAGTAAAACGGACTGCCAACAAGCGTGATATTCTTAAAGCATACCGAAAACTTGCTCAAAAGTGGCATCCAGATAATTTCCAAGACACAGACGAAAAAAAGAAAGCGGAAAAGAAATTCATGGATATTGCATCTGCCAAAGAAGTACTAACAGATCCAGGTAAGCCAAGATAAAATTTCCTCTTCTTGAATTGCTAAACATTCTCCCTCTTGGTGAGAAAACCGCTGTACGGTTTGCTACTTCAAAGCACTAAATTCATGGTTTAAATTTGAAAAAAATCTACTTCAAAAATATGTACAACAGTTGCGTGATGTTTAGCGAGTTGTTGCCAGAGATGTGCTACAAAATTCTTACATTGACAGCACCTACATTGGAAAAACACGGAGAAACATCGATGTAAGAATTTTGTACCATATCTTCCACCAACTCACTAAACACAAAAAAAAAACTGAATAGTCAGTCACTGAGAATCAACCAATCTTGCAATAAACTGGAAGGAGATATCCACAATGATAAGTGTCCAACTCGAAACGAGACCTACTTCTGAGGCCACTGGAGTCAATCAACATTATAATTATGGAAAACTGAAATGCACAACTCGTGAATCTTCAGCCGCCTTCACATCCCCTTATCCACCATACACCCAAAACTCCAAATGCTACTTGAAGCGAAATGGCATAAAACGCTTCACTCCCATGGTGCTCGCAACCATAGAGATCAATGGTTGAGAGAGCAAAGTGTGAACGAGCGTAACGATCCATCTGATGTAAGCTGAGTAGAAATAACGGAAAGTTGATAAGGCTGATGATGACAGACGGCGTAATTCCACATCCAGGACCGGATTAATGCAGGGACATTTGTCCCTGGCCCCGAATTTCTAAGGGCCCTGCTGAAAACTTTCTCAGCTAAACAAGATTTCTCTCATAATGGGGAGAATAAGAAGAAAATATTGAGCATAAAACTCTAAAACGTAAGATGAGAAGTAAAATGAGAGATAAGATCACAAGTAACATTTAAAAAAAAAACGATTCTTCCCCTTCGCTCAATTTTCTAACTTTTACCCCTATAGATAAGGAGCTGTTTACATAGAAAAGTAGGGAAGGGGAGGGGGGGGCCTCAAAAAAATTGTCCAGGGCCCCGAGTAACCTTAATCCAGCCCTGTCCACATCTAATATCACGTTGAATATTTGTCAAAAGTTTCCTCAACTGTTGAAATATTTTTTAAGTAAAGTTTCGTCAAATTTAAACCATGGCGTAAAAAAACTGATCACATGCCTTTAGTTTTAAAAATGTTCATTGTCTGTCTTTGAAATTGGAAAGTAGAAGCACAATACTACACAAATTTCAAAAGTAAGAAAGACAGGCTTTATTATTGTTACAGTATTTTATTTCAAAAATTCGGCCCACGTTTTTTTGGACCACAGCACCTTTGCTTGAGTACAAAAAGTGCTGAGTTACAGATTATACAAAAGGACAAGGGAAATGAATTATGACACAGCAAAAACTACAAGCAATCATCGAACAGTGCTGCATGCCACGGGGTGTACTCCTTGCACAGTGAAAATCTGGTCACTGCCTGCACCAGAAGGTTGGGAGAAGCCAACACCTGAACACGAGTTCCCCAAACAGCTTTTCTTCTGATAGCTCCAAAGGATGGGAGGTTATTCTCGACCATTAACCTACTTGCACTGTACCATGGTGGCCGACCATGTAGCCGTTAGCAGCATTGTTGTAAATACCATCTTCAGCAAACTCCAAACTGTCGAAAATTCACCAAGATTTTAGTTTAATATGCTGATATTTTGAAATTTGCGTAATATTGTGCCTATAACTGGAAAGATCACATGCTGTACCCAGAATGTACCATCTGCAGAAAATATTCTTTTACACTGTATGAATGTTGACAGTGTAAAGGTTTTCTGAAGCCGATGATGATGTGCTCCCGATTTTGTTTAAACTGTGAAATAATTCATATTTTCACTAAAAAAGTTGATGCAACCCCTTATGCCTTTTGTGTCGAGGGTCCCTTTAATTTAATCCCCTCGCATGACTCCTTCGAAGACTGCCCTACCACCAGTCACCAGCAAGGCATGAAAGCTTGAGAAAATCTCGTCAAATGCTTTTGTTGTATCAGTAGGTAGACACGGCTACACCCTGAAATACGGTAGCGATTATTACTCCGAAAGTTCATTTTAAATTTTGAAGGTTCAGGAAACTATTACACGCACAATTTCAGAACACAAATACTATACTAGTATTCTGAAAATTTTCGACAGACTGGCCACACGTCTGTCTTCATCAGGCACTATGATTGGTAAAACCTTTTTCTAAGACATCAGAATAAATTTTGAACTGCGTTCACTCTCGCGGCTGGCACGGCCTCTCGTTTTTGTTGGGCGCGTTGTTGTTCCAACAATTAAACAGCAGCTCGTTAAATTCTTTCCGGATTCCCGGGTTTGAGGGGGCCTTGTGTGTTCATGAGTGTTGCCTTATTTTTCACGTGCTGTTGGATTGCCAGTGATTCCAGTCAACGAAGGTGTCTATCGAAAGGAACATTAGATTTAAGCAACGTGGTAGTTCTTTCCCATCCGATTTTATGCTTTGTCTCCATGTGGTGGGTTGCGATGCTGTTTTCATTTACTTCATTACGTGTGTCATCCATACGCTGTTTAACCCTCGTGCGGAATCCCTTTCTCGTCTCATCAACGTAAACTGCATTGCACCCATCACATGGAACTCGATAAACACCCTCCCTAGTATTCCGAATCTTGGAGAGAACATCACTTTGGCCTGCTTTTTCTCCTCCACCCGCGTTCGTTCTTTTCTTCAGTAGCTCATGAATCTTTTAGATTGCTTCCATTCCTGAGGTAGGTTTAAAATCATCCTCCTTCTTTCAAAATCTTCGTTTCTTTGTTTGCCAAACATATTAACCTGATAATTTAGCATTACATTGTCCTCAATTAATGTCTCCGTGGAGGTTTTTAAGTTGCTGGTAGATGCCTGCTTGCATTACCCTCTGCGCATGCGCAGCCCTCTATATATGCGAGAACGTGGATGGTCTCGGCATTCATTTTCCTCCAGAGGTTCTCCTGCGCTTCACCTCGTCTCCCGCCTTTCGGCCTGGATTTTGGATTTTCCTGTTGCTCATCTCTGACGATGGATGCTGCTCTTTCGGTCACTGCTCCCACCTCGGATGCTGCTCTCTCTCCTCTTGCTATCCCACCCGTCCGCGACGACCACTGCGCACCAGGCGTTGAACGGAACGTGCATGTCGCCAACGACGACAACGACTCTCCGCTACAAGACGGCCAATGCACCCCACCTCCTCCCGTCCTTTCGGTCTTGGCAGAAGATGTAAGACATGCTAAGGAGCTTCTCCGGAATGCCAAACGGAAGCTCCGTGAAGCCACGTTGCTTAAATCTAATGTTCCTTTCGATAGACACCTTCGTTGACTGGAATCACTGGCAATCCAACAGCACGTGAAAAATAATGCAACACTCATGAACACACAAGGCCCCCTCAAACCCGGGAATCCGGAAAGAATTTAACGAGCTGCTGTTTAATTGTTGGAACAACAACGCGCCCAACAAAAACGAGAGGCCGTGCCAGCCGCGAGAGTGAACGCTAAGTTCAAAAAGTGATTCTGATGTCTTAGAAAAAAGTTTTAGCAATCATAGTGCCTGATGAAGACAGACGTGTGGCCAGTCTGTCGAAAATTTTCAGAATACTGGTATAGTATTTGTGTTCTGAAATTGTGTGTGTAATAGTTTCCTGAACCTTCAAAATTTAAAATGAACTTTCGGAGTAATAATCGCTACCGTAGTTTCAGGGTGTAGCCGTGTCTACCTACTGATACAACAAAGGCATCTGACGAGATTTTCCCAAGCTTTCATGCCCTGCTGGTGACTGGTGGTAGGGCAGTCTTCGAAGGAGTCATGCGAGGGGATTAAATTAAAGGGACCCTCGACACAAAAGGCATAAGGGGTTGCATCAACTTTTTTAGTGAAAATATGAATTATTTCACAGTTTAAACAAAATCGGGAGCACATCGTCATCGGCTTCAGAAAACCTTTACACTGTCAACATTCATACAGTGTAAAAGGATGTTTTCTGCAGATGGTACATTCTGGGTACAGCATGTGATCTTTCCAGTTAGAGGCACAATATTACGCAAATTTCAAAATATCAACATATTAAACTAAAATCTTGGTGAATTTTCGACAGTTTGGAGTTTGCTGAAGATGGTATTTACAACAATGCTGCTAAACGGCTACATGGTCGGCCACCATGGTACAGTGCAAGTAGGTTAATGGTCGAGAATAACCTCCCATCCTTTGGAGCTATCAGAAGAAAAGCTGTTTGGGGAACTCGTGTTCAGGTGTTGGCTTCTCCCAACCTTCTGGTGCAGGCAGTGACCAGATTTTCACTGTGCAAGGAGTACACCCCGTGGCATGCAGCACTGTTCGATGATTGCTTGTAGTTTTTGCTGTGTCATAATTCATTTCCCTTGTCCTTTTGTATAATCTGTAACTCGGCACTTTTTGTACTCAAGCAAAGGTGCTGTGGTCCAAAAAAACGTGGGCTGAATTTTTGAAATAAAATAACAAAGCCTGTCTTTCTTACTTTTGAAATTTGCGTAGTATTGTGCTTCTACTTTCCAATTTCAAAGACAGACAATGAACATTTTTAAAACTAAAGGCATGTGATCAGTTTTTTTACGCCATGGTTTAAATTTGACGAAACTTTACTTAAAAAATAATTCAACAGTTGAGGAAACTTTTGACCACTTCGAAGTGATTCCCTTCGGTCTTGCAACAGCACCACTCTTGTTCACTTTGATCCTTTGCTCGGTACCAGGGTTCCTTCACCGCGATCGATGCGCTCCCACGCCTACCTCGACGCCTGGCTGCTTCGCAACTTCTGTCGACAAAGTCTTCTTAAGAACTGACAGTTCTGCCTGTCCCTCTCCAAGTCTAGGAATAGGAGTCAACGATTCAAAGTGACGGTCCCTCCAAGCACAAATATTTGTTTTTTCTGGGGGTGGAGTTCGACTTGGTCGGAAGAGGAAAAGAGTCTTTACAGCAGTACCTTAGAAATAATAGCTATTGTCTGCGCCATGATGACCCTGTCAAACATTATCATAGGAAATGTTGTAGCTGTAATGAGGACATCGTAGCAGTCATTTATGTGCGAAGAGGGGCAGGAACCCAATCTTGCACCCTGAGAAGGAAGTATCTCTTCTGTTTGTGATCTACGCCGGCTGTTTCACGTGATGCTTCTACCAAGCTTGTAGCAGGGAAATTGAATGATCTTGCCGTGGCCGATCTCTCGCGTACAGACAAGCTACCAACAACGGAATGGAGTGTGTGTCCCCAAATATGCATGAAGCTTTATCACAAGTGGGGGACACTTCGCTTAGATCTGTTTACCACCAGAACCAACTAACAACTTCAGAACTTTCCATCTGCTTGTTTCCCGATCCCCAGGCTTGGGCTACAGTCTTGGCGCAACTCGTGGGAAGGGATCTTTGCCTTCGCCTTCCCCCTCTTCTCCTTCCTTCAGAAATTGTCAACAAGTCCCAAGGCTCTTTCATCCTGGTGGTCTCCCCCCTTTCCCCTTAGGCCAACCGTCCCCCCCCCCCCCCCTGGTATGTGGACTTAGTGGAACGATCTGCTCTCTCAACATCGGGGCCCGACACTTCATCCCATTCATTTCAGCCATTCTTCATCTTCACGCGTGGATACTTTGAAGCATAAACTGAAAGATGATGGATTCTGTCTTCTGTGTCCACACGTTTACGGCAGGGAAGCTATCAAATCGTACTAGGTGAAGTGGAGTAGATGGATTTCCTGGTGTGCAGAGAATGTAGTGGACCTCTACGGTCCTATCGTCACAGCCCTAGTTAATTTCCTCGAGCACCTATTCCAGGCCGGCCTGTCACCAGTTGCCGTTAAAGGGTATTGCCATCCTGCTTAGGCAAATTGGATCCTGTTCACAGTGCTGTACTCCCCAGACTAATTTAAGCCATCAGCAATCTGCAGCCCAGAATTCATCATCTTTTCCCTGCGTACAACCCTTTACGAATCTTTACACCGAGCCTCACTCATGTACCTCGCCCAGAAAATGCTTTTACTGGTTGCTGTAGCAACTGCTGCCCGTCAAAGTGAGATAGCCACTTTCGTTAGGGATGATGATTACCTCCGCTTCGCGAAGAACTGGTCTAGTGTCATCCTTGGATTTCCTCCTAAATTCAGAGCAAAGAACCAACATCCAGGCAAAGCCCAGTTGTTAATTGAGCATTAGGCGCTGTAAAGAATTTGGTCTACCTAGCAGGAGCTGGGGAGGCAAGCCAACCCTAAGAAAAAAACTTTTTTCTAATGCCACCCTGATGTATGGAGGGAGAAGTGAATCCCCTGAACTGTTTGGTTTCTTCACTAAAACTTGAGAGACCCAGCAGAATCCAGGCTAAGCAAGAATTAATTAGTAGAAAACAAAAGTAGTCCTGAGGGCGCGTTGTTTTATTTTCTGTAACATGCAAAAATTTCAACACACTATTTATTACAGTAGTGAAATCGTTTATTTCTATTTATTTCCAATGCTCACTAGTATTGGCATAAAGCCACCTGGATTTTATTTAAGAACCGTATACTGATTCTTGTTAAGCATTAAAGCATGTTTTAACGTATATTGTTTGTCTTCAGAGATATACTTTTATCACAGCTGTCGACTACTAGCCTAATGATCTATTTGTCTTAAACTGGCAATACTAGTTTGCTTTGCTTTTGACCTCATGACTGAAGGGATTCATTTGGGTTCTAGGGGCACACTGGTGTGTCATGCCAAGTTAGGCAACAAACATCACATCAAGTCAATTGTCGAGGTTATAAACCATTGTAGCGCAATGCCATAGCTTCAAGTGTTTTATATCCTGAAGCAGAATTGGGCACATTTCAGGTACCTGAATAAAAATAAAGTGGTGCAAAAACTTAAATTGTGTTGAAATCGAGAGCAATGACTCGCCTAGCAAAAATTAACTCTTGTAGGAATACCAGCTAAGCTGATTTCAATGCAAAATCTGGCCCTCAATAATGTTGCAAATGTATTACTACTAGTTACTAGCTAGCTAGTCCGCTCATTCCCATGTTAAATCCCATAGGGTGATTATTCATCGATACCGAGGTAACGGGAAGGCTTCCAGGTATTGGACGAATGGGTGCAGTACAATACGAACTGTGTACCTTTTATGGTTTGGAGCTTCGGGGTGTAACAGGGATGGCGTGGGAGGGCACGTAAGTACAAAAATATTGTTATGGGTAATTCTCAGATAATGTCAAATTTCTTGTCCCGATCGTCTCACCAAAACAATTTCTTGTTTTCTGAATAATTTTCGGTCCTCAAATGATGAGCGACACTTATAGAACATATACGAACGGTATTCATAGCTAAAGTAAACTCAGATAATTTGTCAGTTATGGTTTAATGACGAAAATATCATTACCATCATGCGTCCCATACCTACGAGACTTGACTTGCATACAACATTTGAAATGCAAAATTGTCTCAAAAAATTACAAGTCCTTGCATTCCATTTTCAAAAAGTGTTGAATATTTAAAATTTGCCTCTATTATGGCAATTATAGTCGTGAATTTTTGTAATTTGCCATTTTTATGCCTGTCCCAAACTTCTACCATCATTACCGTAAAGCTCATTCATTTGGGTTCTAGGGGCACACTGGTGTGTCATGCCAAGTTAGG
>JAHWFP010014309.1:27023-58346 GCA_023313725.1 Lithobius niger
GATGAGTAATAAAACGGATTTAATTAATGATTAAAATTGTTAAATGATTAATTAATGCAGTTCATTGACTGTTAATTATAAAAAGGAGGTCGGCCTATCGCTCCGATAGTGTGCCGGTCCCGATACCGTTATTCTAATGAGGTATCGTAATTAGGCTAAATTAAACGATGTTAACAATCGTTCTTGCATCCACGATGCGGCTGGTTCTTTTAGGACCAACGTATTGAACCTTTAAAGTTTAATTTACGCCCTGGGAATGCGATGACGCCTAGGTATGGGCCTTCATATGCGTTAGCGCCGGTAGTTACCGGGGGAACATGTTTGGTAAAAACGCTTCCTTTCTTATGATTTTCTTTTAGGTGAAGTTAAGGGTTGGAAGTAAAAAGACTGCACACCGCTGACGCACTTCTGGCTGGCATACTTCGGGATTCTCATCTTATTGTTTCTAACGTGTGCGTCCTAGCGTGTTACTAGATAACCTTACTGTCAATTTCATGCACACTTCTAGCTGTTATTCCCAAGCTACTGTACCGGTTACGTATAGGAGAGTGCTCTGTGGTACAGAATATTATTACAACGTTTCTGTTACATCATTTAACAATGGTAATGTCAATTTTGATTATTTCACTTTCAAATTTCCGAAAGAGCAGATCCTGCTTCACATTGGGTGGATTTTGGATTTTCCGTTTCTGATTGAGTTATTTATGAATTGAACACTTTTTGTGTTGTACAATGAGTTTTCAATGAATAAAATCGACTGCTGAAATAAAATTCGGACTCTGGCAATGAAACTTTCGGAATGGAACAGGTTTCCTTGGATGTTGATGTAAGTCGGATCTTTGACTTGCTGTGTGTCTTTATAACCTGTTATGCTTTGGGTGGGCTTGATTTATTCCGTACTGGGGTTGTGCTCTGTTTCCAAGGAACTGATTGAGGGTGAGGGCTGAGGATGATGAATTCCTGAAAAATGTAATTTTCGAAAGCCTAAGACACTTTACGGATTGTTTTTCAACAACTCCTCCATTGTTGGAATAAAGTAACTGGTCGGCTCCCGGAGCCTTTTTTTTCGGATTTCGCCTGTTTCTTTATTTCGACTATGGAGTGCATACTTAATTTCGCTGGGACTCATGCAAAAGTTTGTCGAATTTGCAACTTCCTGTAAACAAACAACATTAGTTCACTCAAAATCTTATAGTTTTGTCAAGTTGGCATATGGTTTCATTTTGGTGAGATGTTGGCTATTTCGAGGTTATAGGCTTTTGAGACGACATTGTTGGCTGATTTGGCAACTCGGTAGGCTACTACTTGTTTGTAGGCTATTGAGACAATACAGCTGGCTTTTCCACAACATGGTTGGCCGGTTTGGTTTTTTATTATTTTTTTTTGTAGGACATGTCTTCGGCGTAGGCTACTCCTTGTTAGTAGGCTACTGATCCAATTTGTATGCTGAAAAGGAATTCAGATTATCGCTTTTGCTTTCTCATGGCATTTGCTTTCATTTCTAAACTGGAACTTGTTCATGGATATTTGTGGCATTGGCTTTGGCTATTCTGTATGTCTGGCATCTCTCCTTATTGTGGGAGCTATGACCCTTCTATTCTCATAAATAGTTTGAACCTAGTTTTTAGTTTACATTTTTGTTGTTGTTAGTTTCACTTGGTTTATGGTATGGGCAAGTTATCATACCGACCTGTTTACAGCGTGTCTGGTATGGGCAAGTTATCATACCGACATGTTTACAGCGTGTCTGGTATGGGCAAGTTATCATACCAACAAACAATTTTTCAAAATGTCAGGTATGGACTGTTATCATACCGACAAACACTTTTTCAAAATGTCAGGTATGGGCAAGTTATCATACCGACAAACACTTTCTCAGATGTCAGGATGTCCGAGCGGTCTAAGGCGCCAGACTCAAGGTTTATACCTTCCTGTTGTACAGGGTATGTGATTTCTGGTGCACGTATGTGGGCGTGGGTTTGAATCCCACTTCTGACACCATTGTGAACTTCGACGTAAAGTTCCAAAGGGTTATTCTGGCTAACTTTACGGAGAAGTTTCCTTGTAAAAGACAGTAGTCTCTTACGATCACTTAATTCATTAGCAGCTATAAATCTAGGCTGGAAACACAAGATCAGGCATGCACAAGTAATTCAGTCAAGGCAAGGACTTTCTGTTAAAGTCGAAAGGATTTATTCATGGGCAATTATTTAGTCATTCCCTCCGCTTTAGTTCCGAGAGCACTTCCTAATTTAGACTGCCTTCTAGTTGAAGGATCGTTAATTGAACTGGCTAAGTCCACATTACTTGTCAAATGACTAAGTCCAAATCAACATAATTCTAAGTCCACAGTGTGGGCTGGTTGGTTACTTAACTTTAGTTGAAGTGAAGCTGGAGGAACGTCAGGGGTCAGACTGGCATAGCCGCAGGCAGATTTTGAGCTCTCAGGAAAATCACAGAGTGAAGAAACAGGGCTTCAGCCCCTTCTTTTATACTCAGAGGTGGTCCCTGGATGAGGAAGTTAGCGCCACAAATTGAGGGCTCAAATGACCTGATTGGTCAGGCAGATCACTGACTCTTACAGTGAAACTGGATAGCTAAGCTAGACTGAGGCCAAAAGTGTACTAGACTGACGCTGCTGTTGTGGCGCTAGCTAGTACCGGATGTGTTGTATTTTGGACAAGCTAAAGGACGATGTTAATGTTTATGTTAACGAGTTCAAAGCTTTAATTAAAGAGTTTGATGGGTAATAAAACGGATTTAATTAATGATTAAAATTGTTAAATGATTAATTAATGCAGTTCATTGACTGTTAATTATGAAAAGGAGGTCAGCCTATCGCTCCGATAGTGTGCCGGTCCCGATACCGATCCGATACCGATATTCTAATGAGGTATCGTAATTAGGCTAAATTAAACGATATTAACAGTTAAAATGCACATGGATAAAATTTGGATGATTTTTAATTGAAATAATCAAATGTACAATTGAGAAAATTGCATCTGTTTAAGTGCTGGTGTGCTTTACCTATCATATATTTCAAACGTAAAGCACAACAGCACTTAAACAGATGCCATTTTCTCAATTTTACATTTGATTATTTCAATTAAAAATCATCCAAATTTTATCAGTTTACATTTTAACAAGTAAAGTGAAACTTCAATCATATAACTCCCTTTTTTACGGCACACTTGACGTCTTTGTTAGTAATTGCATTTATTCTGGACACATGTTGGCTTTTAAGAAGAATGCTGACTCCCCTCTGATCGACTTCTCTTTGCCCTAAAATGATCTACTGAACAACTTTTTCCCACATAGTGCACTGTGCACGCTGTTAGTGCAAAAACATTTCAGTTCCGGCAACAAGTTGCATATTGTACATGGAAGCTGCTCACATGTTGCAGTTTCTAAATCCGCCGGGAGACACTCCCAGAAGTGACGACTTATAGCCATAATGACATCAAAATGGCCACCATGCGACGTACTAAATGTCTTATTTCCGGAACTAATCGATCAATCCTAACCTGCAATCTATTGTTGGAAAGATAATTTAATTTGCTAAGAGAAATGCCAGAACAATGTACGCTGTAAATCTGTTAGGTTTGGTTTAATCAGAAGAAAAACAATCTGTGATAAAAACTGCTGTGCGATATACTAATTCTCAATTATCTCCGGAACTAATTGATCAAACTTTTCGTGCAAACTATCGTTGGAAAGGAAATTTAATTTGCTAAAAGAAATGCCGGAACAATGTACGCTGTAAATTATTAGTTTCTGCGTAATTTTGAAGCAATGCACATTATGACATCTTCAAAATGGCGACCACGCAATATACTAAATCTCGTGTATCTCTGGAACTAATTGATCAACCTTATCTTGCGACTTATCGTTGGAAAAATAATTTAATCATCCAAAAGTAATGCCTGAACGATGTATCCCGTAAATATTTTAGTTTTTTTTTAATGTAATGTGAAGGAAAATAATGTGCATGTAATTATTGCTGCTTTATACAGTATGTGGTTCTTTTGGAAACAGTAAATTATTAAAGCTTGGTCGTATTGTTCACAGTGCGTCACTTGAGCAGTGGCTTTCACAGGCACATGGAAGTGTACAGGAAAGTCATTGTATAATATGACATCTCGTACCTCTCTTAGTACACTTGCAAGTCTATAGAGGCTACGTTACCCCAGCAGTTGTCATCCATCCCAGAATCTGAACTGTCATGTCATTACCCCGATTCTGATAACCTCATTCTGCAGAATATAAAGGCCTGCGATGCTAACCTGGTGTGCGTACCTATTTTGTTTTACATGCGATGACTTCAGAATGTTGTCTACCCTTCTTGGTGTTGCAACACTGGCTTGAACAAAATTTTCATTCTAGCCACTACCTGCTAACTCACAACCAATCATTGAAATTACAGCCATTTCTATGTGCAGCTTTGTGATGGTTGATCGGCCTTAATAAAGTGGCACTATCACCGATTGAAAGCAGACGAATTCTGACAACATCTAGCGTTTGCTTGCACCAAGCGAAGGAATGCATAACGGCATTTCTTTTAACGAAACAAACAAGCCACGACATCCTTAATTATTGAGTGAAAATTTGGTTCATCCTCGTGCACCTACGAGCAAGCTATAAAGGTGAACAATATCAATGTCGCTAGATGACACCACAGTATTTTCGTTCGCATTTCAATCGGTGATAGTGCCACTTTAAACGGATGTCTGTGATGGATTAATCTTCTTAAGAATCTACGTATATAATACGGAGCAGGCGGCCAAGTCACCGGCCACGCCATTCCGTCGTACAATCAGTACCACACCCTGTAATGCCATCTGTCGACGGGATTTGCCTTCAAATTCGGGTTGGGACACTTTTCCAACATCTTCGAAGAGATGGCGCCACTTACCAGACCTGCCGCACCGTTTTGGGGTTCTTTTTTTGGTATTGTTGTGGTACCAAAGCGGCCAACAAAGTTTTAGTCGCGTGGACTGTGCCATTGTCGGCATTTGAGCTAAAAAAAAATAAAACAACCCATGTTTAATAAACCAGACAACTTTAAACCAAACGACGATTGGTTCTTAATTTCGAGGCCCCCAATGGGCCTCGGAATTGGCAGCCTGATACGATGGAAAGGCGCATTTATTTCTTAAATGTTCACTTCCAGAAAGGAGTTGAATTGTTTTTAAGTAGGTGGCAACAATCGTTGCTTGGAACAATGTCGCCATGCACGGTACCGAGGTGAATGGTTTCAAAGGTAAGGTGAATTGTTTCAAAGGATTACCTTTAACATAGGGTTACTTGCTTACTGATTGCTGGATTTCTCAGGACTTTTTTTAGCCTTCAGTCAAACATACGCATGCGACTTTTCCTGGACTGCACCAAAGGGGAAATGTCACGGGGCGGCGTTTTCGGGGGGTTCGGGAGAGGGTGCTGTACGATGTACTAACGCCAGAAGGAGCAACAATACTGCGCCTGCGCCAAGTTGTCTAAAATCGAAACTGAAATTTAGCACGCGAAGCAGACGTGTGCTACGAAAGCAACGCTCTATTTTATTGTTGGCTAGAGCAACTTAAGAACAACTGATTGTCTGTTTGTTTAGTTTTTTCTTTATTATTACTTTGGTATTGTTTCCATGTTAAACACTTATTGTTTAAAAACAAAGGACCGAAAATTAGCCTCGAGAACGTGACGCACACCTCTAATCATCTCATGCAGGTGGCGACCTCTGCTAACAAATTTGTACACCACTGTAGCCGCTCTTGACTTAACACTGCAGAGACACGCTCCTAGTTGTTTTCTATAGGCTCCTGGCGCTACCGAAGTGAATTGTTTCAAAGGATTAACTTAAACATGGGATTACTTGCTTACTGAATGCTGGATTTCTCAGTGATAGGATTTTTTTTAGCCTTCAGTCAAACACACGCCAGCGACTTTTCCGGGGCTGCACCAGAGGGAGAATGTCACGTGGCAACGTTTTCAGGGAGGGGGAGGTGGGCAAGCGTGTATGGGGGGAGGGGGCAGGAGTGTGGGGATTTGGGGTTAAAGTAATTGTGGGGGAGAGGGTATATGTGGGAGCCATTCACATGTTCGGTCTTCGGTTTGATAAATTTAAAACCAAAGACCAAACACCTGGAGGGAGTACTTATTGTTCATGGCACGGCAAACCATGGATTGGGAATTCACATCATATCGAAACCATTGAAACCTTTGAAACCATCATGGATGTTTTGATGGCAATGGAATGCTACCCAGGATAACACTTTACCTTCATGGTCAGCCTTGCTTCTGGTGGATTCTGACCAGTCCATCATTTCCATGGGTGCATCAATTATTTTTCTTCGCTGGTGTAATTTACCATTGGTATGCGAGGAAGACTTGTGGAGTACTCGGGCAAGCCTATTCGGCTTTATTCATCGATTGTCCTAGGTTGAGACTGGTTGTCACAGACATACCTTCTGGTGGGTGAAAGATGAGACATGCATGTTCCATGGAATGAGTTCGCCGATGTACTGAAGGCTGTGTTATCATCTATATTATCAATTGCAGCACAAGTGAATACATAAATTTTAGGTAAAAAAAATGCAGAATAAAACCAACTTTAATTGCACTTTAATTAAAGTGGTAATAATTATGGATATATATTATGTCTTCCTTCAAATTAAACAAAAGAAACTTAATGGCATAGAATGTGCTTGCAGTTCTTTTGGCAAATTAAATTATCTTTCCAACAATAGGTCGCACGTTCGGATTGATCGATTAGTTCCGGAGATCATAGACATTTAGTACGTCACATGGTGGTCATTTTGATGGTGTCATCACAGATTATGTTGTCACTTCCGGGAGTGTCTCCCGGTGGATTTGGAAACTACAATGTGTGTACAGCTTCCATGTGCATTTGTGCAATATGCAGCTTGTTGCCGGAACTGAAATGTTTTGGCACGTACTAATACCGTTTTGGGGGGCAATGACTTAGTTTGGCCCTCGTAAATTATCAAAACTTGCTCTCTTTGGTGTCATTCACAGCCTTCGCTTGTTGCAAGCAGAGGCAGAGTATCCTTTACACAAATCACGGTACACTGATGTGTACAAATGCCTTGCTGCGCAGTCGGGAAGGAGCCCGTATTATTCTCGTGTTCCCATAGGTTACGTCAGACGGAGGGCAGGAGAGGACAGCTTTTCTTCGGGGGAACAAAACCGGGGAAAAATATATACTCAAACGTTAATTGAAGAATAGTGTAGTAGCGTTAGCCTATGTAAACATGGATCATTGTTGTAGCAGGCTACCACTATAGTTAGGGTAGTAGTGAGGATACGTCCTCATTAGTAAACGTGATGCCACTCATCCGTTGACTTCGCAAGATTATTTACTAAATTTTAGACGAGTATATGTAAACGAGTAAGACATTACATTGGCAACGAGGATGGCCCAAACTCACAGGGCCACGTTTTAAAAATCAAACGGCACATAAAGTTTTTAGTGATAATCCATTTCCAATGACAAGTTTCGCCACACTAGTGTAGCAGCCAAGAGTCAAACCCAAGATTTTGTATCAAGTTTTTTTTGCTGCTGAATCTGTTCATGGACAATGTTCAGCTTTAAGAAACCGGTTAATGACATTTTGTCACACTTGGGCATCTCGAAGTATTCAAGATATTTAATATTTAAATTTAAATTCAAGATATTTAATATTTTTAGATATTTTAAATTGCCTTTCCCACTGCATGTTTGGTATCAACTTATATGTTTATTTCGATGCTAAGTTCAAACGTATGTTCAGAAATATTGTTAGACCTCCCAGGAAGAACATATTGGCGGCCAGAATGGCCGCCTTAAGTAGCAGTCGGGTAGAAGATTGACCGAACCTAGCACTGAGGTATAACAAGTCTTTTTGCTGGAGGTTGGCCTTCTACATGCCCCTAGTCAGAATGTGAATGATGCCACCCTGGCATCTTTGGGGAATTATATTTTACTGAAGGTCAAAGATCAAAATCGGTGGCCAAAAGACAGTTTCTATATGCCACGAAATCGTACATTACGTAATATTTAGCATTCCCTTTCTCTCAGTGCTGTGTGATCTAGAGATTGAAGTTCTATATCCATCGGCGCCGCTACCCACTACGCATGTGCAGCCTCCAGTAAATAAACACAGACGCAGGTCCCTGTTTCATCTTTTTTTCTCTAGCCTCCGACCACTGTGCGCTCCAACATTTTACGGACACTTGTGCCCCAAGCTTAAGGAACATCTTGGGAATCTCTGTTCCATGCGGGGCCCCTCTTCCTCACCGGTCGTCAGCACGGACGACCCACCTGTTCTGGAACTTTCTGCGATCCCGTCATCCGCTAGAACTCCCTCCGCGGAGTCCGGGTCTCCGGAAATTCTCGCCTGCGGTCTCTCCGCTTCCGTGCGACCGATGGTGACGGAACCTCTGGCCAACAGTTTCTCGGCTTCGCCCATCCAATGCGGAAGCCAGTCCCCGGCAGTCCGGACCACCTCTCTCTCCAAGTGGATTTCCTCTGTGCCAAGGAGTTATACTATCAGATGAAAGCCTGACGCTCCAAGAAGAAGCGCTCGGTTCCCCAGGATGAACCGATTGGCTTGTCTTCCCGGTCCTCCCGGCAAGCCGTCTCTTCCCGGTCTCTGCCGGCTGCAGACTCCATGCCTCTATCCAAGGAACGTGTGCACGCCCTCATGAACACCGACCACTGGTCCTTTAGTCATAAACGACCGGCCTCTCCTCCTTGGACTCACCGATTAACGGACACCTGGGTGCAGTCCGCTGCTAAGAAAATTTGCCTTTCTTTTCCAGCAGTTGCCGGTCCCTCTCGAAACTCTCCTCCTGTGGCCTTCTACGAAGCCTCGTCGCCTCATCACCGCCCTTCGGACGCCTCTGGCTTGTACTCCGGAGGCCAGTATCTTCCTCCACCCGATGCTTCGGACTCTTCCCACCAGATGCCATCGGACCTCCTAGTGGTTACCGACCCATCCGAGATTCCACTTCCAGATTTACTCAAGTCAGTGGAAACTGTTATCCCAGACTGTTTCCTGTACAAACCCGCTCCGCAGGACTCCACCCCATTGATTAACCGCATACTTTCCACGGGCCTTGAATTTGGTCTCTGCTACCAACCCCCTCGACAGAATCCCGTTCTCGGACAGTCAACTACCCTTCTCACCACCTTACTTCGTACCAGCGGCCTCCCTCTAGGGAACGGGACACCGCTTGAACTAGACACGGAACCCCTTGCGCCGGCTAGGAATCTTTTTTCTTCCTCCCGCAGGTGATGGAGCTGCGAATCCAAGAAACTTCGACACTTACCCGCAGTCCGAATTTTTGGCCACGGACGCCAGAATGGACTTCAGCAATCCCTCTACTTAGCTAGACGAGCACCGGTACCTGTCTCGGTCCTCCGTGACAGCGACCGCCTTATTCGACTTGGACTCGTGCAGCCTCTCAAGCAGACGTCCCCAACACTGCCACTAATGCGTTGTGTGAACGGCTATCAGCGGACCCCTCGCCCAAAGAAACTCTTCAACTAGCTGCCCTTATCAGTCAAGTCTTCCATAAGGCCTGCTTTGCTACCTTCCACTCGATGAATTGTTTCACCCGGGCACTCTTTAATTCCACTCTCCTGCTGCGAGACATCGCTCTCAATGCACCCCCGAACCTTTATGACTCCACTGGGCACGTCCTCCGCAACCAGCCTGTTCACGAAACGGACACTCTTTTTCGTGGCCTTATTCCGAAGATTGCTCCTCATCTGGATATCACCCACAAGCCTAAACCTTTCAAAGGTAGAGGTCAACAACCATCCGGGACTTTGCTTCCATCGGAATCCAAGGATGACTGGTATACCGCACCACGCACGGACACCCGGACTCCGGTCTCTCCTTCAGATCACCCCCGATTGCCCTTTCAGAACCAGGGACGCGGCTGTGGCCGATCCTACGGACGCAGTGCTACACCGGACCGACGCGGACGCCAATCTCCTAAAGGCCGACAATGATCAAGATCTTCACGCTGACAATTACCCTTTGCCAATGCCGGTCGGTGGGCACCGACGCCTTTTTCTGCCGGCTTGGCAAGACCTCACGGGTGACCCCAGCATCCTCTCTATCATCTCACATGGATTCCTCCCTTCCTTTTCCCGGCCCCCTCCATTTCAAAGTCCGGCCTTCCCCACCGGGATTCCAGCGGATCCTTTCATTATGGACGAAATTAATTCTCTCTTTGCCAAGCAAAGAGCCTTGCAAGCCTGGTTTCTGCAGTCTGATCTTCCTTTGTCCTAAGAAAACAAGCGACTTACTCCTCATCTTCAACCTACGACCATTAAATAAGTTTATTCGGAATCCCCACTTTCAGATGTTTACAGTAGATTCCGTCCGTCACGCTCTCCTTCCAGAAGACTGGACAATCTCTATAGATTTAGCGGACGCTTACCTTCATATCCCGCTCCACGAGTCCATCCGACATCTCTTTCGTTTCCTAATCATTGGAACAATCTATGAGTTTACCTGCCTCCCGTTCGGTCTCAACGCGGCCCCCAGAATTACACTTATTCACACTTCATCTTCACACTTATTCTAAAGGTTGTCCTCACTCATCTACATCAACACGGCATCCACGCGGACGCCTTCCTCAACGACTGGAAACTACATCATCAGAGCCGCAACCAGCTCATTCTACACAGAGACAACACCCTTCGGCTTCTGCACCGCCTCGGCTTTGGTGTAAACTTCCCCAAGTCACAACTTATTTCGTCCCAAAGCTTCGTTTTTCTCGGAGTTTTCTTCAACCTCAAAGAGGCAACATTATGCCTTTCCCGGACAGGATTCAATCCATCCTTCACAGAGTTTGAAACTTCCTGTGGACTCCCGTCTTCACAGGTTGCCAGCTCAACTTCCTCATCGGATCGTTAGATTCCATAGCCCTACTCATCCCTTACGGCAGATGGTTAGTCAGGCCGCTTCATCTCTTCCGCAACCAAGTCTTGATTCCACGAACACCAGCAGACTCCCTACCACGACTCCACCCGGACACCTTCCCGATGGAATCCCTGTTACAATGGATGAACCTTCAGTCCTTGGCCCATTCCGTTCCACTGCACGAACCGGCACCTGACGTCCTTCTCTTCTCCGATTCATCCCTCGAAGGTTGGGGTGTCCACCTCAGCAACCTCACCCAGTCCGAACGCTGGTTAAGCGTGCCTTTCGTACACATCAACGACCTCGAACTCATAGCAGTGTATCTCGGACTCCAACACTTCCAAAACCACGTCAACGGCAAGGTGGTTCAAGTCCACATAGACAACACGATGGCGGTAGCCTACCTTCGAAATGGGGGAGGCACACACTCCCTCTCTCTGCACAAGATTGCGTCTGACATCTTTTCCCTCTGCATCAAGCAGTCCATTACCCTGTTGCCCCTTCACATTCCCGGCAACCGCAATTGTGATCGTGGACTCCCTCTCACGACGCCGCCCGCCTTCGGGGAAATGGTCCCTCAAGACATCTATTTGCACCTCTCTTTTCCATCTTTGGGGACAGCCGTACCTCGACCGCTTCACTTCGAGGTTCAATGCCAAACTTCTCCATTTCGTCAGCCCACTTCCCAACAGCTGAGCTTGGGCTGTGGACGCCATGACACTAGATGGGAGTCACCTCTTCGGATATCTCTTCCCTCCTCCGAAGTTACTCCCGCTTGTTCTGCGAATTATCTCCCGGACTCTTCATCCTGGTAGCATCGAACTGGCCAGCAGCGGCCTGGATCCCCCTGCTCCTCGGTCTCCTTATGAACATCCCTCGTCACCTCCCGGACGTCCCGGACCTGTTGTCACAAAACCACGGGTTGCTGCTCCACAAGAAACCGAATTCACTTCAGTTACACGCATGGCTACTATCGTCCGACTTCTTGCAGCGTCAGGAGTTCCTCACGAGCAGGCCGCTCGTATCGCCTCCAAGGCAGTATGCTCCTATACCAACAAGATTTACGACAGCCACTGGAGTTGGTTTCGTTGGTGTCTGCAACGGACGGTTGATCCAGTCAACCCTCCTATAGCCCAACTTTTCCTCTTCCTCAACGATCTCTTCAAGGAAGGATTACAAGGATCTACCATTCTCGTATACCGGTCCGCACTCAACACTGTCTTCCGAGCTGCCGATCATCCTTCTCTCCCTAATGATTTCCGTATCTCAGTTCTTCTACGTACGTTCGAGTTAGAACGTCCGGTGACATGGCGTCTCTTCCCAAGCTGGGATCTCTCAAATCGTCCCGAGCCGGTCCGTGAGAAGGATGATCGGCAGCTCGGAAGACAGTGTTGAGGGCGGACCGGTATACGAGAATGGTAGATGTCAACCTGTCGCCTCAGCCATCTCACCAGGAAAACCGTGTTTCTGTTCACATTAGCTGCATGCTTCGGCTGTAGTGAAGTCTAAGCGCTGTCCACCAAGGCTACGGACTGGTTCTTTCACACAGATTGCTCCGCGGTCACCCTGACTCCTTGGCTCATTCAGAGCCAAGACTCAGAAACCAAGTGAATGGAACAATCCTTTTACCATCCCCGCCCTTACACCATTAACGGGCGACGAATCAGAAAGGTCCCTTTGTCCCGTCCGTGCCATCCGCTACTACCTACAAAAATCTAAACCCAACAGGCGAGGAAGATCATAACTCTTCCTCCCCTTTACCTCTGTGCACATGATTGCCACATGGATCAAGTCTGTCATCGTGGATGCCTACAAAGCCCTGGATATTGATTGTGCCGACCAAGGCATTAGAGTCACAGCACACGAACTGCGTGCAATACCCACTTCATGGTCTCACTACAGTAATATTCCCATCACTGACATTATGGAAGCCGCCTCCTGGCGACACTCGACCGTCTTCACATCGCACTACCTTCGAGACATGTCAGCACACGCGGACGGCCTATACCACAGCGGCCTTTTTGTTCCCGCAAAGCAGATTCTCTAAATTCCCCTTAAGCTCTCAGCGAAGACATAGTTCTTTTTGAGGATCGGCTCGATACCCTAGGGGGCTCCGTCAAGTGGCTCCCACCACCTTTGACGAAGTCAGTGGAATGCTAAATATTAGGTAATTGATGTTTTCATGGCATATAGAAAATCAAAAATACCAGTTACGGCTGGTTAATTTTGGTTTTTAATGCCCTTATGAAAACATACATTACCCAATATCCTCCCCTCCTCCCCACTGTGTCGCCACTGGGGCACTTAGAGGAACGAAAGATGAAGCAGGGATCGTCGTCTGTGTTTATACACTGGAGGCTGCACATACGCAGTGGCGCCGATGGACATAGAACTTCAATCTCTAGATCACACAGCACTAAGAGAGAAGGAATGCTAAATATTAGGTAATGTATGTTTTAACAAGGGCAATAGAAACCAAAATTAACCAGCCGTACCTGGTATTTTGGACTTTTTTTGCTTTAACTTTTAAACCATTGATCAGATCGGAAAAAAAAAACAGAATACAAGTCTAAAACAAAATTAAATTTTCTTCAGGAAACGTCCTATTCAATTTTGACGTAAAGTTAGCCCTTATGGTTCAAATGTGTCATTTTATGCCAAATTGACAAAAAAATAGTATATTTAGTATTACAGTGTATAGCATTCCTGACTATGCACCTTTATTTTTACCTCTCTAATTACCCTAGTTGGACATACTTAGTCTCTTCTGAAAGGTTGTAATGTATTCTTTCCAACAATGCTAATCACAATTGTGCATCTTAAATAGGGACTGTCCTACGCCCATTGAAAGGTGGTGTTGTAATGACGTAGCGGCGAGAGAGAATGGTGATTTTCTATTTCAAAGTGCTCCTATAAGCTATCTAATTACCTTAGATGGACATACGTAGGCTTTTCTAAAAGGTGGGGATGTATTCTTTCCATCAATGTTAATTTCAGTTGTGTATCTTAAATAGGAACCGTCCTATGCCCATTGAAAGGTGTTGTTCTGATGACGTAGTGGCCCTAGGACACACTTAGGCTCTTCTAAAAGTTTATTATGTATTCTTTCCACCAATGCTAATCACAGGTGTGTATCTTATAGCCTATATAATAGGGACCGTCCTACGCACATTGAAAGGTGTGGTCGTAATGACGTAGCTGCTTAAGAGAATGGTGATTTTCGATTTCAAAGTGCTCCTATGAGCTGTCTAATAACCCTAGAGTGGCATACTTAGGCTCTTCTAAAAGGTAGTGATGTATTCTTTCCATCAATGCTAATCACAATGGTGTATCATAAATAGGGATCGTCTTACGCCATTGAATGGTGTTGTCGTAATTACGCAGTGGCGAAAGAGTATGGTGATTTTCGATTTCGAAGTGCTCCTGTGAGCTAGCTGTCTTATTACACTACATGGACATACTTAGGCTCTTTTAAAAGGTGGTGGTGTATTCATTCTAGCAATCCAAAT
This sequence comes from Lithobius niger, assembly GCA_023313725.1. Classification (NCBI taxonomy): domain Eukaryota; kingdom Metazoa; phylum Arthropoda; class Chilopoda; order Lithobiomorpha; family Lithobiidae; genus Lithobius; species Lithobius niger. The sequence goes on from JAHWFP010014309.1 coordinate 41,464, forward strand.
CATATTCGTGTATCTTAAATGGAGACCGTCCTACGCCCAATGAAAGGTAATGGAGCACTCTGAAATCTAAAATTGCGTGCTCTTTCACCACTACACCACCTTTCAATGGGCGTAGGACGATCCCTACTTAAGATGCACAATTTTGATTAGCATTGCTGGATTAGCATCACAACCTTTCAGAAGAGCCTATACCACGAGCCACGGCTGTTTGCCGTGATATGTCATCATGAATCAGCCATTGACGAACGAGAACAGCGGATCTGTGACCGTCTGAGTGAACTAGCCCGGTCATGCGATACGCGTGTCAACGGTAAAAAAGTTAAAGCAAAAAAATTGTCTTTTGGCCACCAATTTTGACCTTTGACCTTCAGTAAAAAAAATTTCCCAAACATGGTGGCATCATCCACATTCTGACTAGGGGCATGCAAAAGGCCAACCTCCAACAAAGACTTTTGTTATACCTCATTGCAAGGTTCGGCCAATCTTCTACCCGACTGTTACTTAAGGTGGCTATTTTGGCCGCCATTTTGGATATGTTCTTCCTGGTAGGTGTAAACAATATTTCTAAACATATTTTTGAACTTAGCATATAAATAAACGTATAATTTGGTACCAAACTTGCAATGGGAAAGGTAATTTAAAATATCTAAATGCAATATCTCAAGATGCCCAAATGTGACAGAATGTCATCAACCGGTTTGTTGAAGCTGAACACGTCCATTAACAGATTCAGCAGTAAAAAAAAAACTTAATACACAATTTTTGGGTTGACGTGAAATATGCTATTTGGCTGCCGGACTACACCAGTTTTCCCCGCTTTTGATGTCTCCGATCCATCAACAGTAGGCCAACGGTGGAAGAAATGGTTGGCCAGTTTTGAGAATGTTGCAGTAACCTACAAAATAAGAGACCCTACTGAAAAGAGCGATGCTTTTACACAGTGCTAGTGAAAACATATACGAAATATTTGACAATCTAACGGGCACGGGCCCCATAGCAGAATCAGCGCGACGTACATCGCAGACAGTTGATGGCCATCGTGGAAACATTTTGGCCAAATTTTTGCCGTTTGTCAATTTTTGACCGATTTTGACATTCCAATACACATTTTAATCGTCTCGACGACACCTTTCCATTTGTGAAGTAGCCAGGTCAATAGGGTAATGCAATGAAAAGTTATTCAATACAAACCAATAAACATATGGGTAAACATATGATAACAGATTAGCTGCAGACAAACTTTTTTTCCGACAATTGGTGTCGCAGACAGTGGCAGAAAGTTCTGCTTATGGGGACACGGGTAATGCTAACGAATATCAAAAACTCACGACACATTTTTGTGCCAAAAAAACTGCACCGAATACCAAAAATTATTCTTCGGCAAAACTAGGCAAGATTTAGGCGAATCAATAGACGCAGGTTGTAAACATTTAAAAGAATTAATGTGTTTGGTAAAAATTGGGGGCACGAAAATGCCATGCATCACAGTGAAAATAAACACATTGACATGCTGGTTGACACTGGGGTGCCAATCGTCGTCCTACCACATAAAATGTACATCAAACATTTTGGTAACATTGAACTCATGCCCTATGGCACAGTGGAGGCACTACGAATGAAAGGCGGCTGTAGTGAGAACTGGCACAAAATGAAGCCGAGTTCTATGTGGTGGGACATGAACGTTGGCCTTACTGAATTTTCAAACAGCAACTAAGTTAAAACTAATCACTTTTGCCAATGTTATTGACACAGAGTGACAAACTAGAATTTCAACAAATTTTGGCAGAATTCTCGGAAGTGATGAATGGAATTGACAAAATGAATTGACAAATCAAGTAAGATATACTTGAACAAGAATAACCCGTCAACAGTGAACATGCGCTACAGAATCCCTTACTACCTTCGGGATAAGGTCGAAGAACGTTTAAAATGGCTAGAAAAAAACGACGTCATTGAAAGAGCCGAAGGCCCAACAACCTGGGTCTCGCCATTAGTAATCAACCACAAACCAAACAACAAAATTCATATCTGCCTGGATCTACACGCTATGAATGATGCGATGGAACGAGAATGACATGTCACTCCAACTGTAGCAGGGCCGACGGAAGCGGTACGGCTGGTACGGCCACAGTCGTACCAGTTTTAGGGACATAATTAAAAAAAAAAACACCTGCTTAAATGCATGCTGATCGTCATAATCGTTCGTTTCATTGCGACCCTTGTCTGCCTAGTGCGAGTGAAGTAGCAAGTTGCTCACTCGCTGTCTGGGATGGTAAGCTGCCCTGCCTGACAAATCAACCTTTTACCCCTAAGCAGTGCACTGGTAAAACATTCTTCGGCGGCGCTGGCAAAAACCGGCGCTTCCACATTCAAAGGGCAGTAGCGACTTTCATAAATTTTAAGGCAGTAGCGGCCGCTTTGGTGGCGTTCCTGTAAAGAATGCAGATATAAAACCTGAATTTTTCTCTTTACTTGTTGAAATATATTTACTACTAGCAAGGGTAATATGAATTTTATTACCCTTGCTACTAGTAATCATTACAGATCACAATGGTTACGAATTTTGATTGTTATTAAAAACAAATGCAACTTATTTGCGTTCGACTGTGAGACTAGATAGACTAAACCATCTGATGGACATGTGTACAAGGAAGCAAGAGATACAGTGGTTAACACTTTTGTCCAGTATTTTGAACATATGTCAGCATTTTTCGGGAAGCTTTTATCTGGACATAGAAAGTGATGAGGTAACAAGCTGCAAGATTGCAACATGTTTAATAATTTAAGTAAATAATAACAAAAAATAATAAAATTTAAAAAAATAATGTTTAGCTTAAGTATTATTATTGGAATCACCCCCCCCCCCAAAAAAAAAAGCCTCACAACAGCTGTACCACTAATAATTTGCTTCCGTAGGGTCTGAACTGTAGACAAAATAACTGTCACCTTGTGCACATGACGCAGTTTTCAAAGTTTGACATGTCCGAGGGATACCTGAAAATTGAATTGGCAACAGAATGCTGCCACATCACAACATTTGCATCCCACACAGCCCTGAGGAGATTCAATCGTCTTCCATATGGGCTAAATGTCTCCTGAAATTTTTCAAAGAGTAGAACGTGCTATCTGCACCGTCCGGGCTTCAAGAAATGTAAATGATGATGTCTTATTTGTATTCCCAGCAAACGAAAATCACTCGAAACAAGTACATAACGATCAAGAAACAAAATTGTTCTTATAAACAATCCTCTCTGAAATACCTCGGCATGATTTTCTTACCTCGGCTGACACGACGATTGTTGCGTGCGCTAGCCAATCTCTCACCGACATTGAACAATGGTACTCACAAACAGAACGAGAGGACCTCACAATCGTCTGGAGTGCTGAACATTTCCACTTGTATGTATACAGCTCCAACTTCAAAATAATCACCGATCATAAACCACTGGAGTCGATCTTTAACAAAAACAAAATACCAAACTCCAGCACTCATCGAATGATGGAGAGCCTGACTCCACACCTATTACATGATAATTGAATATCGACCAGGCAAAGTTAACCCGGCAGGCTATCTATCCCGGCAGATGCCTTAAAGCAGTACACAGAAAATCGCACGATTACGGAAGTCGGCCGATGAACAAATCGAGATACTCATGCTAGGACAATTAACTCACCAAAGCAATAGAAGTAAAGCTACTCAGAACGACAAACTTCTAGCGTCAATCATAGATGTTGTAATAACCTATTTGTGGGAACAACTCATGAAGGCTGCTGACCCACGCACAAGGGACAGTCTACAACCATATGTTAACATCAGACATGAACTATCAGCATCCAACAACGCAGTCTCTGGGGAAGTCGACTAGTCATCTCAGCCAGCCTGCAGGACACATCCATTCATACAACTTGCCCACGAGGACACCAAGGTATAATTAAAACAAAGCAACTACTTCATGAAACACTCTGGATCCCAGGTATCGACAAGAAAGTGGAACTCACATTGGCGAATTGTTTACCTTATCAGACTACCATACCAGGAAAAGACAACCAGCCTGTAAACCCATCAAGTTTCCCACCAGCATTTGGCAGGAAGTAAGCGTAGATTTTGCTGGGCCATTTCCCAGTAGCGATCATCTTCTGGTACTAGTAGATGATTATTCAAGGTATCCAGAAGTGGAAATTATACGATCAACGCCCAATGCTGCAGTTTGTTCCAAACTCAAAAAAAAATCTTTGCAATCCACGAGATACCAGCGGTCCTGAGGACAGACAATGGACCACCATTTCAGTCCAAAAACTTTGCAAAATTCGCAAAGATTTGGGCTTCCATCCTCGAAAAATTACACCGCTATGGCCTCGCACCAAAGGGATTGCCAAGAGATCATGAGGACTATTGGCAAAACCGTTAAAACTGCAACAGCGGAGGGGTTAGAACTGGAAAACAGAACTCTATGCTTTTCTCTCAAACTATTGAACCACCACTCACACGTTAACAATGCAATAACCTGCATAATTACTCTTCGGACGCAGGAGACACACTAAACTTTCAGCCATACCACACCCAACAAAGAGCAAACAGCTCATTCTCGTAGACGAAGCTTCTGAGCAACAAATGGCTGAATGCCAAAGACGACACGAAACGCCCGATGTAACTCATTGCCCTTGGTGACACTGTGCTCGTCCTGAACAACCGCCACAGCAAAACAACACCGTTTTCAATCCTTAGTGTTGCGACAGTCAAATGGCACCTAGTAACTGCTTCAAACAGGCTTCACCAGGTTGCACGATGCACATCTTTCGTCAAGAATATAACGACACCATGCGCCAAGACAAGCTTAACTTCTTGAAGAAATGAAGAGTGATGATGACTATAAACCCCAGGGAGGAACTGGAAATCATGCCCCAAATCCTGGACAGCCATGCCCTCAGCCAAGACACTATCCACAATGTGACAGACACGCATCAAGAGACTGATAGCCAAATTTTAAGGGACCTCGCAGTTCTGCCATGATTCGTTTAACACTATTGCAGTTTGTAATGAGATCTCGTGTAAAAGAGAGAGGGATATAACGTAGTAGTGTTAGCCTATATAAACATACAGAGCTTATATCGACAGGGGCCAATGATATCGATCAGTGTTGTAGCCGGCTACTACTAGAGGCTATCTGTAGTTAGGGTAGTAGTGAGGTTACGTCCTCGTTAGTTAACGTGATGCCGCTTATTCGTTGACTTGGTAAGAAAATTGTAAATGTAAACGAATAAGACATTACAAACAGATGACAGGAGGAAGATGACAACTTCACTATCTGTTTCTTCAGTCAGAAGCATGGGCTTAGTCTTGAAGACTTGCTCACGTTTTACCTCTTTATGTACTTCAGACCAGCATACCACAACTTCCCATTCCCAAGGGACTAGCATAACAGTATCCTAAGCGCCAACAATAGTTGCAATGTCCGTTGCACTCAATATTACTATGCAACATTCAACGATATAATAATAACTAGCGGAGTCGCTCGCTTCGCACGCTCATTCCGCGTTGTCTCGCTGCGCTCGAGAAGACTTCTTGCTGCAACACGTATGATACAGACAGACCTAACACAGAAAAAACTATCAAGCAAATTATAAGAGTGTAGTATACGATATCGGTTATCTCGGGAGAAGGTCAATATTATTTTTTTACGTCCAAGGAGTCAAGCAAAAAAAATCAAGCAATTTATCAGAAAAGCGCTGTTTCTGATGACAAACGCTGATTTTCGTTCGCTTCGCTCACTCAATCAGTGCAAACATTTCCTCAGAAACTTGACTGAATCAATATAACCACCAAGAACCACACATCATTTGTAATTTGTGTTAGTGTACACTTTATATGGGTTTTCTTGTTTCACTTATTTTACGAATAGTTCTTTACGTCCTGCTCAGTACAGATTTTTCCATGGGCATCTTATCACTTCATTTTCTGTTGATCCCTCACTTGGAGAAATATCTGCAGAACGTCAGTTGTAATCTCCTACGCAGGTGAGAGATGAAAGATTGATAGAGCAAAGCGAGACACACATTCAAAAGGTTTACTTAATTTAATTTAATTTAAAATTAATGCACTAACATGCATATCCGGCTAAATTCAAAACATTATAGTATAACAAAAGCATAAAAACAAGAACAAAGAGGACAACAGCAAGACTACAGCTTTCCAAAAGCTCTCAAAGAATTCCTAAACCTAGTGAGGTCTGTGTTCTGGACACACTCTTCCGGAAGGTTGTTCCACTCGACAACAGATCTAGGAAAAAAAGAGTACTTAAAAAAGTCATTTGCCGGCTGCGTGGAAATCGCTCGCTTTGCTCGTTCAATCCACGCACCTCTGTGCTACAGAAACACGAATGTTTGACACAGTTTTAAAACCAAATCAATTGTTTTGATTTTTCCCTACATCAAGTCAGTTAGTATAAAACCAATTTTAAGATGTATATGTGGTGTGTTGCAAAATACGTCGTTCGTGCACCCTTTTCCAGATCATCTCTCTTTGCTCGAGGAGGTTTTCTTGAACAAACTATGACGTCATGAACAAACATGAAGATGGTTAAAAAAAAAAACTTTGACGTTAGTTTTTCAGGTTCTTTCGCTTATTTGAGGGTGATAATATCAAGTTACAGCGATGAAAATAGGCCTATTAAAAGCGAAATTTAATTATCTTTCGTTTGGTCCTACTCCCATCTTTGTAGGTGCTTTGGTTCCGGAGAAGTAGAGGTACAAACACGCACGCACGCACATCATATGATTTTAATTATGTAGATAATAATAAAATGATAATTTGCACAGCATGCAAGGAAGGGCAAGTCACTAACGCTCATCCTAAATTAGAAAATTACAATCAAGAGAGAGAAAAAAAATTAAACGACCATAAGAAAATAACAAGCATAACACAAAACAAAAACTAGCAATTAGGCATGGCGTCCCCCCCCCCCCCCCCGCAAAAAAAATTCTGTGCAACCAGATCAAAGGTCCTGCGCAAAAATTTGTCAAAATTGACACCGTTTACAACTACAGGAGCTGGTAGTTCATTCCAGCAATTGACAACTCGGTTACTAAAAAAGAACTTCCTATTGTTCGTCCTAAAAACAGGTACCACAAGCCGCCATGAATGCCCCCAGTCCGATTTCCAGGACGAAGCTCAAAGAAGGCTCCGAGTCCACCTTTAATTTACCATGCAGAAGTCGATATGTTAGGCACAAGTCTGCCTTAAGCCTACGTAATTCGAGTGTTTTCCAACCTGTTCAAGCGCTTATTATTTATATTTATATAACAAATGGTTTGTTACACAAACATGTCAATCCAAAACAATAACAAACACACCAATCCAAAACAATAACAAACACTTCAGTCCAAAACAATAACTTACGTTCATAACGTTATTAGGAAGATAGAATAACAGCAAGCAATTATATTCAGTTTGGTTTAGTTTAGTTTAAAATACGGCAAAGTCTGTGACTTGTAGCCATGCTCCGTGGGGGAGTTAATGCTGCAGCATGTGCCTGTCTAACATTGCCTTGAAGCAGTTAGTTGAGCTGGCCTTGCACAAGTCGTCTGAAAGATTGTTCCACTCATCAATAACGGCAACAGAGAAAAAGTCTTTCCGGGCATTTAGTCTACTGTGAGGCTTGTGTAGCTTGAGGGAGTTCCCTCTTAAAGTGGCACTATCACCGATTGAAAGCAGACGAATTCTGACAACATCTAGCGCTGTGTAGTACCATCTAGCATTTGCTTGCACCAAGTGAAGGAATGCATAACGGCATTTCTTTTAACGAAACAAACAAGCCACGACATCCTTAATTATTGAATGAAAATTTGGTTCATCCTCGTGCACCTGCGAGCAAGCCATAAAGGTTAACAATATCAATGTCGCTAGATGGTGCCACGGTATTTTCGTTCGCATTTCAATCGGTGATAGTGCCACTTTAAGTTAGTGGTGATGGCCATCGTGAAGAACTCGTTTGGGTCGAGTCTGTAATACCCCTTGAGAATTTTGAAGGACTCAATTAGCATGCCCCTCTTTCGTCTCTGTTCCATAGTTGGTAGCCTGGATAGACTCAGCCGCTTCTCATAGCCCTCCTTATCCTTCATGAGAACACGAGAAGCGAGTTGCTGCACGCTCTCCAACAACTGAATGTCTCGCTGTAACCAGGGAGCCCATGCTACTCTGGAGAACTCCACAAGTGGCCGGATGAGAACCTTATGGACTCCAGCAAAGTTTTCGGGAGAAGGCCTAGGTAAATGCCTGGAAAGGAAACCAGCCATTCGCTTCGCCTTAGCAGCACCCGCAGCACACTGCTTGCTCACAGACAGATTAGACTTCATAATCACGCTCAGTTCCTTGATTTGGTCGGTAGCCTTGAGTCTCTTATGGTCCAGATGATATGCCCCAGATGATATGCCCGATTTTGTGCCCATATGCATAACGAAGCTCTCCTCAAGGTGGAGCCTCATGCCATTGGCAGTGTACCAGGCTTGGAGAAGATTGATGTCACTTTAAAGCATGTTATCATTGCTCCTTTCATTGATCTTTACAGAGTCTTTGACATCGTCTGCAAACTTGTAGCAGTCGCCCTGGAGTGCTGCATGTTATTCACTTCTGTAAAGGGCAAACAGCTTCAGGCCGAGCCCTGAGCGTTGTGGCATACCAGAAGTAACAGGGAACCATTCAGAAGCTTCCCCATTAGCGATAACTCTCTGTTCTCTGTGTTCTAAAAAGCTGGAGATCCATCTAACCTTTTCAACACTAACCCCGCGGGAGTACAGGTCGTTGATACGGATGCCATGTACTGCCATATCGAAGGCCTTTTCAACGTCTGCAAAGAAGATGTTGACCGCCTTACCCTCATCAACTGCCATCGTCCATTGGTTTCTAGCAATAAGGTGATTCGTCGTGCACGACCTACCCGGAACAAAGCCGTGTTGAGTGTCATCGGAGATGCCAAGTTCATGAAGTTCCTGATTAAGTTCTGCCAGGAAGATCCTTTCACAAATCTTGCTTACACAAAGGAGAAGATTCACTGGACGGTAGTTCATTGCTGAAAGCCTAGATCCTTTCTTTTTGTAAATGGGCGTGATGCAGGCCCTCTTCCAGTCTTGCGGTACCAGCCCATGACTGGAAGACTTTGAAAGAAGCGTAGCAGTGGCTCTGCTATCCTCTCTGCACATTCTTTCAAATATTTGTTTGCGATGCCATCAGGTCCACTTGCCTTATTGGAGGTTAAGGGTTTTCAGTGTAGCAAGCGTCTTTGATTTAGAGATACAGATCTCGTGCAGTGGCCCATGCACGAGGACAGGTGCAGCCTTAGCATGAAAGACCGTCTGGAATTTGATACAGAACTCATTTGCAACCTCTTTCCCATCTTGAATGGTGTGGCCTTGTGAGTACCAGACTAATGGTGGTCGATTTAACTATTTTTTTTACTGCTGAGGTAACCAAAAAATCTCTTAGGGTTGCCTTTGATGTCCTTTATGACGTCATGGAGCTGATCCCAATTATTTGAGCGTAGCTGTTCCACGACTCTATTGCTTTGTCCCCGGAATTTGCTGAATTCGTCAAAAAGTTTGGTCTTAGTAAATCTCCACCAAAGTTTACGTTTCAGTCTAATGGCGTCCAAAATGTTCTTCAGAAGGTTTTGATTGTTTCTATACCTAGAAACGCTTTCAGGGACATAACAACCAGCAAGTGAACCAGTTCCAGGAACTTCCTCCAGTTTTCGGTAATGTTAGGGTCTGGGGAGGATCAAGTCCCATTTAATATTAAACAGCTCCTCATTGATAGCATCATAGTCAGCCTTGAAAAAGTTTCTTTTGACATTACATCCCATTTGGACGTATCCCCTTTGGTGTGAGAAGAAGGTTCCTTAATGGTTGAGTACTGAACCATCCAGAGAAAACCCTGGTGATCAGCCTTCCCAAGAGAGGGAAGGGAACACTGTCCAGAACCATAAATATGTTCTGAGGTGAATACAATGTCCAACGTGGATGGATGTTGTCCTTCGACAATTCTCATTGGAAAGTCAATGAGCTGTCCCAGGTTATTTGAGAGAGCAAAGTCAAGAAACTCCCATTTGACCTGGCTGGCTCCACACTCGAGGGCTTCAGTAGTCCAGTTGATTTTGGGCAGGTTGAAATCACCAGCGCAAATCCAGTTATGCTCGACTTTAGAGGTAACCCATTCCCTTAAATCCACATTGCTGTCATCTCCGTTGTATCCGCTGCGGTAGCAACAACAAACTGCATTAAGCTCTTCGAAAAGCTTGAAAGTGAGACTAATGCCCTTAGCCAAGTCGCTCTGAAACAGTCAATGTGCTCCACACAGATGTTGCTGTCAACATAAATCGCAGCACCACCATGCAGTCGCTCCATCCTGTCGCATCTGTACAGTACATAGTTGTCCAGCTGTTTTTTCCCTTCACCAATACTATCATCCAACCATCATCTGTGCTCCCCTAAGGACTGACTTTCTTGGAACTACTATCTAGCGCTCCTCATCCGGCCACTGGCCACCTCTTGTTCTCTTCTTGACTTTTTCTTCGTTCTCCTGGAAGGACTACTTCCCTGCCGGGACTATTCAGCATGGATAGTCTGGTCCTCAGCAACCAACTTGCTCGTCCGCAAACCTCGCGGTTCATCCTCCATCTGCGGCCTTGTTCTAGTCCGCACTACACCAGGATTCCTTGCCTGGCCCTCCGTCCCCTGGAGGTGGTCCGGCTTTCTGCAAAAGACCTTTACACGGGTTTTATCGTACTCTTTAGGTCGCAGCCCATCCTTCTCCTCTTGTCACTCTTGTCAGCCATGCCTCGTCCTCTTCATCCGTTTCTATCCTTTTTCAGCCACAGCTCCCTCGGACGATTCATCCATTTTTTATAAGACCGCTTCTTCCAAAGCCTGGTCTTCAGCCACTTCTGCAGCTTCGGCCCATTCTTGCGGCCGTTCCACAGCCCGTTCAGGCCATTTGCCTTGCCGCGCGTCAAGCGTGGAGTGAACACCTGCCGACAGTCGTGACTACAACAGCCCCTCCTCGTCCTTCATCATGTCAACACAGCCCAACAACAGGATGGCTGTTGGCCCAAGTGGCCATGTCACTCCTTTCCATCTGGGACCTTCCTTCTTACAAGTCTGCATCTGCTACCGTTACGAGTTGCAAGAGGACGACGCTTAGCACCGGCCACTGCATTCACTGTCCTTTGCAGTGCGTCTGCTTTCTTCTAAATTGGGCCAGATCTACTTGGGCCCTTTCTCTGTCCTGTCTTATCTCCTGGAACTGTTTTGGACAGTTCTGCCTGGCCTCTTCACCGTCCTGAATTACCATCACAGACCATAGTACACCAAAAAAAGAAAGGGAAGGACACCATCGGTTATCACTAGTCTAACCGGCTTTTCCATCCACCCTTCTGATCGCCTAGATCACCGACCCTATATCTCGAACAAACCGTCTGGTTCCCACTGGTCCCTTGCGGACCACTACCCTTCCCGCTCATCTGGCTCCTTAAGAACCATAGTTGCTGTGTCCCTTTCCGACTGTCCTTCGTCCTCAGCTGCTCTTCTACACTGCTCCGATATATGTGCCTGACCGTCTCTTCATCCGAATCATCTTCACCCTTTCACCAGAATCGGTTCCTTTGCTCTGGCGGATTCCTCCGTTTTCCTCCACTTTCTGTTCCTCGCTCTTTTTTGGATGACACTATTTGGACCATGATTCGGCTTACAGCCCTTCCGGACAGGAGCCCCCTACTTGCTCCTCCTGTTCAACACTGCTCGCACCTCCTTTTTCTGCGCACGACTACTCTGTCGCATGCAAAAATAAAAGAAGGGATAGGGGGCGAGGAAACGATAACCATACTCAAACACTGGGATAATCTGTTCTCTGAAACCCTGTATTACTACTGTTTGATTCACAAGACTTCTTCTCACCGGCTCCTTTAAGTTACGAGATTCACTCATTGGTCCTCAGCACTTGTTCATCCTGTTTTAGCCCGTCCCTTGATGCTGCTCGTCCCCTATCCCAGGGGGCCCTTCTTATGGAGAGGATTCCCCACATGTCACAACGTGCAGTGCACTGCACACATGCAGTGCTGCTCCACCATGTTGCAGGAAACCATTGTTCGTAACAACACCCGTTTCTTATTCGCCTTCTTCTCTGAAATACATCTCCATCCTGGACCCATGGATCCTAAGGACACTACAGGTTCTTCTGATGCTGAGGATGGCAATAACCACGCTCCTTCCAATTCAGTGGATGCATCTTTAAACACTCCGCCTCCGGCCAACAACCACACTGTTCCTGACGAGGACCAACTCCAAACTTAATAGCGATCCGCTGGCAACTTATCTTTCTTTCTTCTGTACCTACTTTTATGTGATAACATAATGTAGCATCACACATAACGAAGGCATTGACACTGAATAGATGGACTTATCTACAATACGATGTTTGTATATATACAATTGCTTTAATGTTTACCCAGCGTCCGCAACAATCCGGACACTCCCAAGTCTTCGACGTCCGCACCTCAAAAAGAATGGTCCCACCGGCCAACTGCCCCGCATGTACACATTCGCTGCCATCTGATTCTTGCTTACCTTACATAGGCTTGACCATCACCAACCTCCAGCGAAACTCGCTCCCATCCTTCTGAACGTCCTTTACCAACTATCCTTCGTCCCAGTTGGTTTTCTACATGTTTCATGCAACTGGCGGTTGTTCCTTGTGGCACTCAGACCTACTCCTAGTGCTCCTACCTAGCAGGAACCTCGCCCCGACAAGCCTACTGACCGCCTCATCTATCTATACCTGCAGTTGGCATTCGCCTTGGCTTCTACTCCTCGCTTCTGTTCGGTGGTTGCTCCTTCGCAACTTGAACTGCTTGCTCTTCGGCACACCAAACTATGCTTCTCCAAAAGCGGACGGAGACTGAGTCGGGAGGCACCGATCATGGTCTCCATTGGTCCCCTCTCTGACATCCAGGTTACTGCAGCACTTCAGATGACCTTTGCCAGAAGAAACGACCTACCCATCAAAACTATTCTCCTCCTCTCCACCTTAACCTTGGTTGAAGGACACCACTAAGGACAACCTACACCTGGGGACCAGGCTATGACGTACCCGGTTTTCCGGACCCTCGATCTGCCTACTGCCCTGTCTCATTCAGTCTCCTTACTGTAGCTTTTTGACGCGCACCCAGCATTAGCCATGGCGCCAGACGGAGAGAGGGTCAATTTTGCTAGATTAATCCTATCGGAAATCCTAGGTTCTTTGACATGCCACAATCGACATGAGCACGAGACATAGGGCCCTTCTCTGCCCGAAAATGCCAGGGGTGGCTGAGGCCAGATTCGAACCCGGAGCCTCTGGCACTGGAGACGGTCATGCTAACCATCAGACCACCTTGCCCCATCAGTCTTCTTATTATCATAAAGACGACCACTCATCCGCCTGACAACTCCGGAGTAGCTCCGCCTCATCCGCAGGATGACCACTGTTCTTTAGAACTTGTTCTACAGTCATTACTACGACCTTGTACTGCCATCCACCACCACAAATCGTCCCTTGGGCCCTTCGACAGGTTCCTATCAGTCCAGTCAGGTCTTCTTCTGATTTTCCGCGAACAGCCCTTTGTCCTTGAAACAGTGCATCGTGTCGTCCACCCACCAAAGATTCCGCAAGCGGCACCATCTCGTCGGAGAGACTGACCGCTCTTTGAGAACCCTGGCCCGACTGTGCGACGGCCGTTATCACATTTCACCAGATCTCCTTTTCCTGACGGTCATCTCTGGCTCCTTCTAGACACAATTTCTCGACCTTCTCGGTCCGCACGGCCCTTTGCTTCACACCTTCGGCCACACCCCTGCCGTCCCTCACTGTCCGTCACATAACGACTTCACAATTTTCGAACAATAGTAACCGCAGTAACAAGGCAGCAGGACATACATGTCTCTCTGCATTAAGGGACTGGGCCCTCACCATCACACTCTATGCTAGTGAACAAAATTCGGGACTTCTATGCTATTCGACCACTCCATCTTCATTTGACTGTCGTCCTCTTCCTTCGTTCTATTTACACAAGATGTGTCTCTTCATCCTCTCCTTACCTATACCCTATGGCCTGCGAATCTGACCCTTTTATGTGGCTTCACCGTACGCTCAATGTGTGTTGCCATTTTTATGCACTTGTATAGGCATTTGCACCTACTGATATCAAGCTTTACCTTATATCCCTCACACCACTGTGGGGATAAGGACAGAGAGACACGGAGGACAACACAGGGTTCGCCATACCTTGCTCACTCCACTTGCTGCTTCCTCTCTATGCTCCTTGTGGTGATGCAACACCCTTCAGGAAGTACATCAGGTGATCTGCCTCGTGCGGACGGAGGGATTTGCCGTCCTGTCACCATCAACCAGCCTCCTACATCACCACACCAGTTACGTTTCAGAACACCCAAGTCTTCATTCTGAGGTGATCCGAGTCCTCTTTGTTCCCCCAGTTATCACTAGCTTACACCTCCGCCCCTGAACCATAAACAACTCGATAACTTGCTACCTAGGGTAGCTTCGTCATTCCACGGCAGCTTCTAAATATGTTTTACGGGACAGCATCCCTTACAGTTTGCCTGACGGTACTTTCATCCCTTCGTCCCGTCCACTTAACCGGCCTCCAGGCTGACTCGCCCACCTTTATGGACGACTTTCTATATTCACGACTTTGGTTACTCCGATTCTCCACGTTCATCCTACGGTGGACTGCATTTCTGGGCCTCGACAAATGACTACACTAAGGACTAATCCAGCCCTGCTCGTCCGCTTCTTCAATTCTTTATGATTCACTGAGTCCATTGATTCTGGAGCAGCCAGCTCGTAGCAAGGGCATCCGTTACCATGGCCCACTGTAACGGCGGACGCTACGACGGCTTAGGTGCTTGTAACGCCCCCGGTTTCCCTGGTGTACGTGGAGTATCAGCTTGAGGTTTTACGGTGTTTATGACGACTTTTTACATTATTCAACACAGCATGGACACTGTCCCAGCATGGGGGATGGAGCGCCGGTCCTAATTAAAGGGGCCTAACCTTAAACTGTCGGTATCGCTACCACCAACGGTGGATTTAACTGTTTTACTAGCTAAAATTAGAGATGGGCTACATATTTATTTTACACTAAAATACAATTAATCAAATCTAGCAAACGACTGAAGCTTAAAACTCCTGGTTTTATTTTTGCAACAGAGAATAAAGAACACTTTACATTATGGTTTGCTACTGAAAGCTTTTGAATACCAATTAATTAAAAAGGCAACAAGTTTGGAATTTACAAAGTAGCAATTCGCAATTCAAACAAACAACGCTTGTGTTTGAGTAAAAGTTTAAATTTTCACATTAGAAAAAGTAATATTAGGTGCTCCCGGAGACACCCACAAGACTCAACAGCCGCAACTGATAAAAGTCTGACAGTATGTTTCTACATGATCAACCGTCCGCAGTTATGTTTCTAAGTTTTCCAAGTACAAAAAGATCAACCTCCCTTAGTTCCCTCGAGAACTGTTCTAAGTAATAAAAAGCCCGGCAATTTTACACTTAGGCATCAGTTTGTTTCAATTTGACTTCCACAAAGATCAAACCGTCATTTAGTTTAGATTAAAAATCCATTTAAAATAAACTGGAAAAGTTGGTTTTTAGTAAGAGAACCACTCTGACGTTATGGGGAGAGAGAACCTAAGATGCCGCTACAGGCGTCTTCACCATAAAAATCTACAAGCTAGAGAGTTAAGTTAAGTTTTAAACTAAAATTTAGAATATGGAGGTCCTAAACTGAACTTTCAATAGCTAAACTATAACATACGAACCACTACCATTGTGCCCGGCATGGCATTCTCCAGACATGGCGTCTCCACTCCCGACTGGCGTGACCCTTCTCTAGTTTGAGATCTGTGAGCTGTGCTAACGATTGAGTTCTGGGGCTGGGGTTTTATACACAATACCGGAAGTTGGCGCGGACGCCGAGGATAGCTGCGGGGGTCTGATTGGCTGAGGGCCTCGAGAACAATGGAAAGTGGGAGGAGAAGTCGGTTGAACAAAGGGACTGGGTGCAGAGCCGTTTGAAGGAGTAGGGACATGTAAACGGAAAAGATAGGCCTGTTTTGAGTTTGACTCAATTGAACATAGGGAAATAGGCCTTTACTTTGTTTTATTGGCTACGGATTGAATATTTACATGTTTGCAACGTGAATAGGCTCTTGTTAAAGCTTAATACTTTGGCTTGGGTAATGCATAAAGCATTACTATTAAATTTTATAAGCTTTAACTGAAAACTGCAGTGTTATACACCACAACTAGTTTTGGCTGGGGGGGGATTGAGGATTCGAAGTTTTTGCACAGTTTGACTTTCGGATTGGGTTTGAGCAGATCTTTTATAAATATTTTTTGGTTTTTAATAGTAGATCAAGCTATCAGTAGTGTTTGAAAGGTCTCAGTCGGGTCCAGAGGAGAACTAAAATAAACATATTTACACTGAAAATTCGTGTCCGGTAGAATGCCAGGTCGTAGTACGTTTGGACATATGGTAGCATTTCTGGGGGTAAAAAGATTATAATAAAGTATAAAATGTGGTTAAATAAACTGGCTTAGTTGGATGCTATAACGCATTAAGTACTGGGAACGTTTAACGTTTAAATTTTGAAGTTAAAATTGATCGTTGTGGACATTTTTCATATGGATTGCGGCCGACAAACACAATAAAAAATATCACACATCAAATTGTTGTCTGTATAAATCCTCGAGGTTCAGTACCTGCGCAGAGGAAGCTCCTCCTAAAATGCACTAAGCTAGTGTGTTCGGGCTTCTTGCCCTAAAAGAAAAA
>JAHWFP010014309.1:83747-115432 GCA_023313725.1 Lithobius niger
CCCCCCCCCCCCCCCCCCCCCCCCCCGGAGCAAGCTTGGGGATGAGGCTGCTGAATAGGGAATGAATCAGAAGGTTCCGCAAAATGTGGTAGGTGGAGTCACTCGTATTTGCGGAAGAGTTCAATGCTGCTTCACGTGGAAGGAAGGTGGAATTGAATAGAGCTTTGGTGAGTCAATTGAGAAAGTGGAATGTAGCGAAGGAGGCTTTCATGAAAATTTGGTTGATGAGCTCGTAGAGGCGGTTTGCTTCAGTGCGGCTGGATTCAGTTGATAATTTTTCACAGAGGGCATTCATGGCAGTGTGAATGACGTCTGCTTGAGAGGCCGCCCGTAGGCCAAGGCGTAGAATTTTATCGTCATTCTTGAGGATGGTGGAGGGGACTTTGATTTTCTTGGCAATGAAAAGAGAGGATCCAAAATCGATCTTTGCTTCAGCTGTGAGGAATTCATTTTCCTTGTATGTCTCAAACTATCTAGGGTTGATGGAGCCATCACCAAGGGGACGGAAGAACCAGTTTTCCCGGCCAGGATGAGGGGTCGGAGGTTCGTTGTCCAGCTAAAGAGGTTCCCCTTTGCCAAGGAGATAACCGCCATTGCGGAGAAGAGCAGTGAGGAGCGTGGTAGATTGCTGGGCATCGTACGCTTTTTCTTGGGTTGATCATGCTGGCACTAGCCGAAGCCGGTTGCGAGTCCTCGGTTTATCGTCGGAGCAGATGCGGTTGGCGGTGGTTTGTAGAGAAAAGAATCAGGGATGGTCTCTTCCACCGTCTTTAGGAGTTCACGAAGCCATGGTAGAAGCGTAACCATCATTGTCCTCTGTGTCGTCGTCATCAAAGTGGGCGTGTCTGGTGTCCGGGGATGGGGAGCACCAACTTGCGGAAAGGTTTGAGTTCTGGAGAAGAGAGTCGTTCAAGGCTGAGGCAGTGTCAAGATCTGAATCCTTGTCAAGTCCTGAGGAGTGAGAAGGCAGAGCATGGGATGAAGCCATGCGAGGTCGTGAGGGCTGTGGAGACGGTGTTGTCAGGAGACGGTGTTGTCAGGAGATGGCGAAGAGGGCGAAGACGAAGTGCGAGTGTGTTTAGTCGAGGAGTCGGAAGACTGGAGGTGAAGTTTCCAAGACGGATTCGACGATGAAGCAATCCAGTTCTTCGTATAGGAAGAAGTGTGCGAGGAAGACGACGAGGTGGGTTTGGTGGAGCGATCTTTATACTTTTTGATGGCGATGTCCATGAGGGTGTGGACTTGGCCCGGAGAGAGAGGCTGGTCGTGACGAGAGATAAGAGTGCCGACGATACCGAAGAGAGATCCAATGGTGTATTGGCCAAAAAGGCGTGAGATTTGGACGAAGTTAACTTGGATGTTTTTCCAGATTTCTTTACGTCTCGAGAACCGGTGCGAGATGGTTGACCGCAAGGTAAAGGCGAAGCCAATGGAGAGAGTGGCGGCGGCGAAGTCCTCTAGTCCGGAGACGAAGGTTACGAAGGGCAGGACGCAATGTCTGGATTAGGAGGCAGTGGGCTTGCAGGGACCATGTTGGGGGAAGGGTTCATCCCAGATGTTCAAGATCTTGCCATGGCGAAGACAGTCAGCAGGAGGCGAAGTCTTAAACCAAAGGCGAAGAGGGTGAAGCTTGGGCGAAGAGAAGGCAAAGCTGGCGGAAGAAGGCAAAGAATGACCGTACACGGTGCGCGCTGGAAGAAAAAAGATGACTGGCAGGCCTCGCCTGGTTGCTTTTATAGAGGGGTCGCGCACGCGCATGCGCATACCGTGTTACGTAGCTGGCTGGCTCTAGACAACCTCCACGAGGAAGCATTATTCAGGAACAGAATGCAAAAATTCACAGGCAATCTATGTTTCCGAACAGCAATTAGAAACCTTATGCCACGCATTAAAAATAATCTTTAAGAGGGGTGGCAAAAACATCATCGATGTATTGCTTCCAACATCAAACTATGGAAGCGATACATCAATGATGTGTTTGACACCCCTCTTAAAGATGAAAGCGACGCCATCCTCACCGGGCTTAATCAGTGGAACGACAACATCCAGTTCACTCGCAAAGTAGAGGCAAAAGGAAAACTCCCTTTCCTGGACGTTATGTTAACTAATGAGAAGGGTGCTGTCAGCTTCTCCCCTTTCTCCAAGCCTTCCCAAACTGGTAGAGGGATTGACTCTAAGTCGGCCCACCTGAGACCCCTCCTCAAGGCTCTGCTGAGGAATGAACTTACTCGCATCATTGAGCACTCTTCTTCCTCCCATATTGCGTTAAGTCTTCCTTCATGATGCCAAGACCACTTTCCTTGAATGAGGATTTCCTGCCAGGTGGATAAACAGCACGCCCAAGACAGCATGGCGCCGTGCCAAAGTGAGAATACAACAATGAAGGGTTGGTGCTGACACATCTCACAAAGTCGATGGAAGTTCTCCAATCAAATGCATGACCTGCCTTCCTGGTGTGATTCCATCCACAACATCCTCGCTAAAAATGGAGTCCGGTGCAGGCATCGCTATCCACCCAACATCAAGAAGTTGCGGCACTCTAAACCTGCTACTGCTTCACCACCATCCCTCCTCCTCCCCCCTCCCCCTTGTGCCCGCCCACTGTTAACCCAACCCAAAGCAAGTCAAAGAAATGTGGATCCAGTCCTCCCCTCCCCTCTGTGATGCCACTTGATAATGTGTGTTTACCACCACCTGAGGTGTGCAATCTCCAAAAAGTAGTCTATCAGGTGCCGTGCCTGGACTGTAACGCCACTTACATTGGAGAAACTAAACGCCGTCTGGAATTACGACTTAAGGAACACGTGGGAAACACTCGACAAGGGGAAATATTGCTTGGGACCAGGTGTTAGGTGTTAGTGCTCCTCCACTCCAACACCAAACAAGGAGCACACCTCCGGGCACTTGAATCCCACGCAATTAAACCATGCGCAATGGCTATTTGTCGTGACGTCACCATGAGTTAGCCAATGACGAACGAGAACAACGGCTGTTTGGCCGTCTGATTGGACTAGCCCAGTCACGTGACATGCACGTCACAGCAAACAGCCATTGCGCGTGGTATAAAAGATTTTCTCATTGACGAGTGCCTCTCATGAATCTTACTGGCCCTTCCCACGACCAGATTGAGGACCTTGTCCCATTGCCTCTGATTGCCAAACTAGATGTGAAAAGGAAGGTGGAAGCAGTCTTCCAGCAGACCTCTAGTGAATGACATAGAGATCAGTGGTCAGCGGCACGTGCGCGAAAATTTAAAGTGCAACGTGGAGTGCGCATACATTGAACGAATGTTCTCTGCTGTGGTGTAGACTTGTTTTCTTCCTCGAAAATTTAAGTGAACTGGTGTTGCAACACCTTTGGAGGTGATAAAAGTGTTCCATATATTTTAATATGTATTACATTCTTTCCCAAGGATGCTTTCTCTCGCTGGCCAGCTGCGTAACCTGGTCTGCGCGCAGCCCCTCTATAAAAGCATTCAGGCAAGGTGGCCTGCCATCTTTTCCCCTCTCGATACGTCATGGTGGTGACTCAAGAGGGGAGATAGGGTGGGTACAGGTAATGTATATTTCCTATTAGGCAATAGAAACAATTTACAGCCGGCCTACCTAGCGGCCGGCAAAATACTGTTTCCATCTGCCGTTCGGAAATATCCATTACCTGTAAATTTATTGCATTTACAGGAGACCTCATCAGTGCTGGAAGTGGGCACCACCTGACAAGTTATCATAGGGTTACGAGTTGGTACACCCAAAAAGTTAAACACTTCGCACTTCGCACTTTATAGAAAACAGAAAAATAGGATTGGGATCTCTTTCGTAGGATGTGGTGGCCCTTTGTTTATTTATAGATGGGTCTTGCTTCTGCTTCAAGACATCTACTTCTAGGTCATCTGCTTCTACGTCGTCTGTTTTCAGTGTTTGAGGGGGTTGGACGATATGTCTGGCAGTGACGATGGGTCCCAAACGATGTAGTCCATCTGCTTGGATTGACATCTCCCTTAAATAGTGACATGTGAAGACTGTTCGGCTTCTCCAGGAGGCGGTTTGAAAGATCTCAGAGATGGTGATGTTGGTGTGAAATGCCCAAGTTGCCGAAATTGCCCTTATTTCGTGAGCAGTGACCGGGATGTTGTTCAGCACAATCGATGTTGAGATCTTCGTAAGCGTTGATTGGGGGCAGTTCATAATCATACTTGCTGAGGTCACACCAAAATCCACTCTGAAGAGGAATAGTTGATTTCGTCCCTTGCGGAATTCGTTGTTCTCTGTCCTTTTAAGTAACAGCATAACGTACGTACAGGACAAAGAAGGCATTCGGGTTCATCACCGATTATGTTCGTGAGTGCTGGGATGATTATCGGTTTTGATGGCTCGCAAGGCTTCTGGGTCTTGGCACGAAACGAGGCTCTTGGTTTTAGATGAATGGCCGAGAAGTTTTTGTAGAAGAAGCAGAAAGCGGGATCAATTGATAGAGCTTGAATTTCACTGCATCGGTGCCTGGTTGCAAGAGTTGTCAAAAAAGACAGTCTTACGAGTGAGAAGGTTTAAAGAACAGTTTTGAAGAGGCTCGTAGGGGGCCTTCATGAGGGAGTTTAGGACAATGGAGAGGTCCCAGTCAGGAAAGGTGTGCAGTATTGAGGGACGTTCAACTTCAAAGGATTTGATGAGAGTCGAAATGCGGAAGTCGTCCAAGAGGTGTATGCTGTTTGCTGCTTTTAAGACGGAATTTAGGGCGTATCTGTAATCAAGGATGGTGGAGCCTTTTAATCCTTCCTTGAACAGGGTGTTTAGGAAATTCAAGAATTCTGGTAGAGGAGGATTAAATGGAATGATTTTCCTTCCGTTACACCAACAAAACCATCGTTTCCAGTGGCTGTCATAGATTCTGTTTGTTGACTCCCTGATGGCTTTGCTTGCAATCCTGGAGGCCTCGTCTTCAAAAATGCCTGCCTCTTTGAGGAGTTGGATGATAGTAACCCCCATGTATGTGTAGGACGTTGTTGTTTGGGTGGAACAGGGTCCCCCTCTTCCTTGCTAAAGCAGATCTCGAGCTTCTGGTAGGCTTCTGGAAATTCGATGAGGAGGTTTAGGAGTTGAGGGAACCAGGACGCTGCCGGCCAGTTCAGTGCTATCAAGAGGAAAAGTCCCAGAGTTTCCTTATTTTCTTAAGGATGGATGGTAGAAGCTTGAAGAGTGGAAGACGTAAGCATGAAAGTTCTTTCAAAGAAACATCAGGGCGTCCACTGTCCAAACCATGTCGTCGGGGACTGGACTGATGAATTGGGGAAGTTTGGCATTATGCCTCGTCTATCATAATAGGTCTATATGCGCTTGCCCCAAGGTTGAAGAGAGAATCGCAGATGGACGTCTTTAGAGACCATTCTCCTGAGGGAGGTTTCCGGTAGAGAGAGAGCCTGCTATGACATTGCGGCTTCCCGGAATGTGGAGAGAGGATTGTTGTGTGATGGGAAATGCGTAGATTGAAGATCTGGGAGGTGATGTGATGGAGTTGTCGGGAGTGAGTTCCACCTTCTCTGTGGATGTCAGTAACCACGGTTGTGTTGTCTGACTGGATTTGGATTGTCTTCCCCATGATCATGTGTCGAAAGTAAAAAAGGGCGTTGAGGATTGCTTTTATTTCAAGAATGTTGATGTGGTGTATTTCGTCTTTCACCCAAGTGCCGTAGACTTATGGGCAAACCAACCTTCCAAGGATGCGTCTGTCAGGAGGTGAAGGCCCGGTCGTGGTTCATGAAGTGGCACCGTCTGAGTTAGGGTTTCGATGTTTGACCACCAAAGGAGACTTTCGAAAGGGAAGCTGTCGTCCGTGGGTGCAGCCATGGGAGATGACGGGTGAGTCTTTCCCCAGTGGTCAATGCGGAAATGAAGAAGGGACCTGGTCGTTCATCTGCTGTAAGAGACAAGATTTGCCATGGAGTCCAATTTTCCGATGAGAGAGTTGAGTTCCGAAACAGTGTGGGGATGGTTGCTGACAAAAAGAACGCCAGTCGTTCAGAGTTTCTTCTATCCTGTCTGGTAAAGGCAATGATTGTTGCAGATGCGAGGTTGAACGAGACTCCTAGAAAGATGAATTCTTGGGCTAGGTCTAGACAAAATTTCTTTATATTGATGCCGAAGCACAGGCTTGTGTGAAGGGATGTGATGAAATCTCGATTGTGAAGGAGTTGAGTGGGAGATTCGTCGCTGAGAAGCCAATCGTCCAAAGAGGCACTTGCGGGGGTTTGATTTTGATGAAAGTGGGCTAGGACGGGTTTTAGGACTGAAGTGAACATTCTTGGTGCAGCATTTAGTCCGAAAGGAAGGCATAGGAATTCGTAGACAGTGACGTCGTACATGAACCAAAAAAGGTGGTGAACGAATGCATGGAGGGGAACGTGAAGGCAAGTGTCCTCTAAATCCAATGAGATGGTCCATTCGATTTGTTTTAGGTTTTGTTGAATAGAATTAACGTCTCCATTTTGAAGTAAGAATTCTCCATTTTCTTCTTGTTGGTTTGAGGTTGAAGATAAATCTTTCGCCGCAGGATTTCTTGGGACAAAGGTACATGGAGCTGTAAAACTCTGGCTGAAGGGGATTTGGGCTGACGCGAATGGAGCCATTCGAAAGAAGTTCTTGAACTTCGGAGGACAGGCAAAGGTTGATTTTCGGAGCGAAGGAGGAGTGATGAGGCTTGGCTTGGAGATGAATGAAGGGCGGAACCCGTGGGATATGATGGAGAGAACGCGTTGATCCGTTGTTATCTTTTCCCAGGCTAGTAAAAAATGACGAAGACAATCTCATACTAGGAAAGAAGAAGAAAGTGTGACGTCATTGGCCATAATGGGACCTACTGCGTGAGCCTGGGGACGAGGATCGGTTGCGACGATCCGGAGTCAAATTTCGGACTTCTTGTTTCTGCCACGGTTGGAAGGCTTCCCACGAACGGACCGATTGTAGAAAGGTTTAGTTGTCGGTCTTGGGTCGTCGTAATGACTGGAATGGACAGAATCGTATTTGCGTCGTCCATTGTATTCGTAGCTGTTGGAAACCGATTGCTGAAGTTTCGGATTCCTGTAGAAGGGCTTGCTGATGAGCCCACAGAAAAAAGTGTCATTTTCGTGTACGGGTTGGTTTTGTAACTCGTGGCAGGTGGAGTCGTTCAGATTTGAAGTAGAATTTGAGGCTGCCTCACAAAGGAGAAGGGTTGAATTAGAGAAATCTTTTGTCAACCAGTTCATGGAATGAAAAGTGACGAATGATGTTTTCCTGAATGAGTCCTTAAATGCATGTGGCTTCGCTGTGACTTGAGTCAGTTGAAAATTTTTCGCTTAAGGCATTGATGGCAGTGTAGATGACATCAAACTGAGAAGAGGCACGAAGGCCAATGCGAATTATTTTGTCGTTGTACCTGAGAATGGCCAAAGGTACCTCGATCTTCTTTGTAATCTGTAAGGCGGTCCCAAAATCCATCTTGGCTTCGACAGTGAAGAACTCTGATTGCGGGTAAGTTTCAAAATGACGGGGGGTTAGCCGTTCCGTCGCCGAAAGGTCAAAAGAACAGTTTTCGCGGCCTGGACGTGGAGGGGAAGGATCTTTATCAAGTTCAAGGGGTTCACCCTTTCCCAGCAGAAGACCACTGTTCTGGAGGCGCGCATTTAGAAGGGTTGTTGCTTGACCTAGCATGGCACGGTGCTTGTTGAGTTCTGTCGTGCTGACTGTAACCGAAACCTGTGGCGAGGCCACAATTCTTGGCTGGTTCTGCGTCCAAAGGCGAAAAATTTGTAAAGAAAGCAATCCAGGACTGTTTCTTCACCCGTTCGGAAAAATTCCCAGAGTGGAATGGTGGAATTGTAGTCTTCTTCTCTAAGACTTTAATCGTAGTGGGAGTGGAGTGAGTCCTTCACAATGTTGAAGCACCCTGACGAATGTTGAGACGAACGTTGATGAAACAAGTTGTGAGAGAATCATTGAGTGCAGAGGCCGAGTCCAATTCATTGTCAGATTTGAAGGAGTTCTCGTGACGGCGATGATGTGGCTTGAGTGGAGCGGGACAGAGGAAAATAAAAGTCGTTGTCGGATGCTTCGTTAATACAGTCAGGACAGTGGCGCCACTTTCCCGAATGCAGCAGCAGAGAAGGTGTTGCTTTTGGGAAAAAGTGGCAATGTCGGAAATCCAGCCATGGGTGTACGACTTGCTGTCCAAAGACGAAGGTGGGGCAGGTTCCGAAGGTCTGTTCCCGAATAGCATGATCCATCACGGCATGAATTTGAACAAGAGAAAGAGGAGGTGCGGAAGCTAAAGGGTTATGTGAATGATGAGACGAGTAAGCCAAAAGGTCAAGTGGAGTGTAGATAGAAGAACGATGCGACTTCAATGACGACGAAGGCTTGGTCTTGGTTTTGACTTTTTTGATCTTCCATTTACGCGAGTGTACCGAAAGCTGACCACAAGGAAGAGGTGATGCAGGAGACAGTGAAGGTGAAGGTGGTGGGGACGTACGCGAAGGGCTGACATCAACCTCCGGGTCAACAGGTGAAGGGCTTCTGGGTGAAGATGGGGCGACCTTGGGCAAAGGTTCCTTCGGAGCTCCCTTGGATCTTACCATGGAGCTTGGTAACATGACCAAAGATTGTGGATCTTGACCGAAGGCAGAAGCTAGACCAAAGGCGAAGAGAGAAATGAAGGCGTGGCCGTACCGGCTGCGCTGGAGAGAAAAAGGTATACTCTTAGAGGAGCTGCACGCATGTGCAGACCGGGTTACACAGCTCGCTGGCTTTTCAACCTAAAAACCTCTAGTGAGAGAAAGCATCCTTGGAAAAGAATGCACTAAATTTACAGGTAATGGATATTTCCAAATGGAACTGTTTTTAAAATTTCGGATTCTGCTTCCCCCCTATTTGGGGCTGTCTTGCTGCCACCACTAAATTTGGACCATCACATAAACCCATACAAGCGTCGTACGCCAACTTGCACAACAAACTTACTTCAGGCAACATACAAAAAGAAAGTAGCTTGGTTTCATCCCACAGCGGCCGATTCAAACCGTCCTGTACTGAGGCACGCACATGGACGCCAGTGTTCCAGTTGATGTGGTACAGCGGGATTTTGCAAAAGCCTTCGACCGTGTTCCTACCTCTAAGGTCCTTTGGAAATTGCAGACGATTGGAATTCATGAGGCCCTGGTTGCCCGATTTCTTGACTGTTACGCAACGTATCCTCATCAATGGCCACAACAGTTCCTGGAAGCCTGTTACTAGTGGCTTGTGAGGCACACTAGTAACAGGCTTCCAGAACTATTGTTCCATTCTAAAGGGTTGCAGGGTTCATTTTGCAGGGTTGCAGAGTTGCATTTTGTTGAAGGGTTCCATTCTCGGCCCCATTTTATTTCTTGTTTACATCAACGACCTGCCCACTAACATCACTTCCAACGTTGCAATGTTTGTTGATGATGACAAGGTTGCCTGTGCCATCCATGGAATTGAAGAACGCCGGGGCCTCCAAGAAGACCTTAACTGTGTGTCTCATTGGTCCAATGAGTGGCTTTTATTGCTCAACATCCTGGAATGTAAAGCCCTTCACACTGGGGCTAACAACCCCTGCCATACGAATTACATTGGTGAACTCACTATCACAAACACGACTGAGGAAAAGGTTCCTGGTGTTCTTGTGACTAGTGACCTGAAGTCCTCGAAACAATACGCTGCTGCAATTTCCAAGTGCCAAATGGAGTTGAGATGTATTAGGAGAAGCTTTTTCTACCTTCAGCCAGAGTCTCTCCACTGATTATACACAACCTATGTTTGCCCTCACTTGGATTCGTCGTGTTACGAAGCTCTGCACGCAACTTCGCCTTCCGTACCAATCTCGTTTGGCACGTTTAAACTTTCGTACCAGTATGCAGCGCCATCAATTTGCTGACCTTGGTGAGCTGTACAATGTCATGCGCGACCTCTACAGAGAGGACATCAAAGGACTCGTCACCTTGTCCAAGACACCCAGTACACGCGGCCAGTTTAAAACTAGCCAAACAACGAGCCGATTACAATGCCGTGAAGCACTCCCTTCTCGTTCCGAACAGTTGATTGCTGGAACAGGCTCCCAGAGTGTATTGCTACCGCGTGTAATGTGAAAACCTTCAAACGCCTCCTTGTGGACTTTATCGTTCCTGAATGAGCCCCTCACTCCCTCCCTACCTCATGTTAGACACAAGCCGCTGATTTATAGGCCTGCCATTCATCTATCTATCTCTAGCCTCCATCCCAAAATCACCAATAACTGACGTCAAATTGTGGGAGGTATTGCGGTTTGTTTAACTGCATTCCTTTTTGCCAGATTCCTTTTTGCCTCACTCTGCGGTTTGTGAACTCGTGGGGTGGGCATTTGTGGCCAACAAGGTATTTAATTCTTGCTTTATTTCAAGTGTCAACAGACCGTGGTGTTGTACACCGTCTGACGATTGTGGCCGGCTCGTGTCTTGCGGCTGTATTATTGTTACGTAGGCTATTGGCTTACCTTGTACTTTAAAATGCATTCCCTTATTCTTGCGTGTCCCAAGAACAACCTGTAAAAAGTAGCTGGCCCTGTAAAAAGCTTAAGGCTATGGCCGCCATTGTGTGTTCCAAGGGAAACCTGATCATGTACGTCACAAAATAGTATCAAACGATCTATTCCCTTTTACTATGTCGTAATTATGAACTGTGTCACAAACGTTTTGCATCATGAACTGCGACTGCGTAATTCCTAGTTTCAAATTCTGTTTCAAGATTATCCCCGACCATCGTTGTTGCAACTCCCGTAGGGCAGAATGTATAGGTAGCACAGGAAAATCCAATATCGAAGCAAGACACGAGGCGGACCGCCAGGCCCGGCGTGTCCAGAGGGGAGCTCACGAACACCACGCGCGGTGGCTGCCCTAGGAAGAAAGATGAGACGGATGCTGAATGGACCGCTTATAAAGGAGGCCTGCGCCCGCGCATGCGCAGTTATAGGGGGCTACGAGTACGGCAGGAAAGACAACTTCTAGGGAATGGAGCTCCAAAAGGGGGGAAACTGCGGTTAAGAAAAAATAGGTAATGATATTTTCATTGGCAATTAAAAATAACTATTCTTTGCACTAACTTTCTTGTACTAAACTTTCATTATGCGACTTGGATTTGAACTGACGACCAAGCGGTACACCAAAACACTGACCTTTATCGATGTGCCCATTACTTGTAAAATTTGCTTTCTAGTGCGCGATTTCCCCTGGTGGGTTATTTACAAGCTTTATGCACTTACGCTTCATTCAAGTAACATGTCTCCGACATGAACTTGCAAACTAGCCCTTTTCACAAAATCACTGACAAATTGTGTTAATCAATACGACCACTCGGTGAAGGTCGCTTACTGTACTGCGTTATTCTAGTGTAGGATTGTCACTGTTGGCTTATGTTTTTAAGTCTCTCACACTGCTGGCACTCCACATCTAACTATTACTACTTCAACCAATTCTAAACGATATGCTGTTCCACCATAAGGTAGCACATCGGTGTTGTTGGTCTTGTACGGTGTGTGTGCAAGCAAGGTCTACCAAAGAGGTAATAAAATTAGACGTGCAATGCCTATCTTTTTAAGTTCCTTGTTATGCCATGTGAGAAAGAGGACACAATTGGTGCTTTCCTGTAAAGCAGGGAACATGGCATTGAGGCAATAATATAACTAAAGCAGATTTATTTTATTTTATTAAGCGAGGGAAGAGAAGCGAGATTATGATAAATGAAATGGAGTAATGACTCCGTTGGGTTTATTTCAAACCCATTTTATTTCTCCCAACCCCACTTCTCTTCCCTCGCAACATAAAATGGACTAAATTGCTTTAATTATATACTACAATGCCATCTTCCTTGCACAACACAAGCCTTGTAGGGAAGCACCAATTGTTTCCTCTGATATTCCTCACATGGTGTAATCTTCCTGCAGCATTGACCAAATCGAATGTGTACCATGCTCAAGAAAAAAAAAATGTACTCAGTAATGATATTTTAATACTTATCAAATGTGTACGTATTTAGCCACAGAAGATAACTTGAAATAACTTTGAATGGATGAACATGGCTAAAATCAATTATAGTTGATGACATTTATACAGTCAATTACCCCAACAACCTCAGATCATTGCACTATTTACACGAAGCATTTTTTTTTACTACATACAATATGTATGCCTTTTGCTCCAACTAAGTGTCAAAATATTCAAAGAAAGTTATTCCAGGAACTACACTATATAGGCAATATGCTCTTACACCATTAAAGCAAGTTAGTAATAACATAAAATTTTGTCCCCAAGACTTTTGTTTTCCCACTAAATAGGAATTTTATTTAGCACAGAGTACCAGTAAATCAATCCAATGATTTAGCAGAATGCATAGAACACACTGCATAACAAATTGCATAACAGCTGACAATACCATAATGGAATGATAAGCAATCACAAATCACTACAAATGCCTGAATAAGGGTTCCGATAGATTATAAAACAAAACGTACTGCTTAAATTACCAAAATTTGTGGTGCAGTTTATCAACTCTTGTTATCTAGGGTATACAAATCAGTGCCTAATTTAGGATAGCATGCAACACTATATAAGGGTTTGTGCATTTTAGTCTTTGATAATAGAGAAGCAACACACCGAGTACAACTGCAATATACAAATGACCATGTTTTTCAAACATCTGCTTACAGTATTTTCCATTTCGGATATGCAAACCAAAACAAGTACCGTATAAAGTTCTTTAAGCACTTTGTACTGCGGGCAAATTTTCGGTGATTTCATCGAAAAATATCTAGTTTGCCTGTCACCTTCTTCAGCCATTCACTGAAACTATGCTACCCTCCAGTTTAGTCCACGATGGCAGAATGACGAAAACTGGAGAAAAACGTTATGTAGATATATGCAGAAATTTGAAACTCATGCATATCTCAATTGTTAGTGGATGTAGCATCTTGCTTATCAGCAGGCCTTCGTAGCCAATTTTTCCCACTCACCACTCAGGCTCGCTGTGAGGTCTGGAGTCATGAACTGGGCTATCATCAGGAAGGCAGGTTGCTCGATATTCGTGACAGCACACTCTCAAGCAAGTTAGAACCAATAACATAGTGATGCATGTCAAAAATACCCAACCCAAACCTAACTGGAATAACGCGAGTATTTTACTTAATTCAAACACAGCCAAAAGCACATCTCCTGGAAGTTGAAACTATGGCCATCAAACGATTCCAGAACGGAGTGTGCCCTTCATGAATACCCAGCAACTTTCCTTCCTGATGCCAGCCCAACTCATGACCCCCAAACCTCACAACAAAGCCGAGTGCCAAGTAAAACAATTGGCTATGAAGGCCTGCTGGGAGGCAAGATGCTACATCCACCGACGGAGATGTGCACAAATTCACATTTTTGTGTATATGTAGTACATCATGTTTTTCCCAGTTCTCTTCGTTCCGCCATCATGGACCCATAAAAGTGTAGCAGTAGTTCAATGGATGCCTGAAGAAGCTGACAAACTCACTAGATATTTTAAAAGTGAAATCGCCAAAAATTGCCCGTAGTACAAGGTGCTTGAAGAACTTTGTACTCGTTTTGATTTGCATATTCGAAATGGAAAATACTGTAAGTTAATGAAAACCTATATTTTGTGTGTTGTATTTCACGATCAAAGGAGTTGATGTGTAAATGAATAAATGTTACAAATAAAGAAACAATTAAACTACTGGTAATGCCAATGGAAGCAACTTGACAGTAAAATAAAACTATTTGGACACCAGATTCGGTTTCGAGGAAGAGAACAAGCTTTCTCCAAAAGGCTTTACTCAGGTCATTTCTTAAGCCACGCAAGGTACACTTTTGTTTACGGGTGTATGCAGGTAGCTTAAATTATAGTGGGTCAATATTTTTTTTAAAATTCACCTCTTAAAATTCATAGTATTGCCAAATTTCGATCCATTTTGAAATTTCAGTAGACATTTTAATCACCTCGAAAGAGGCTCAAGTGTAAAAATTTCAAGCCTCTAGCTCAAACTAATGTAAAGTTTGGATAATCCGTTAGACAAAATGCCCTTGTGCCTAGTGCTAACATTTCTGGCCCCGCCTGAAAACCAATTTTATTTCGCTTTACACATTGTTGAAGTTGTATACATGTATTTTTAGCAAAATCCTCAGCTAACTGTTGCGTAATGTGGCGTTGCTACAACACTACAAATGACGTGAAAACTCCCAAAGGAATCCTAATTTCCACGAAAAATAAAAGAAACGTGTTTACTTGCTAGCACTGCAAAGCAACTGCTGCTAATGAGGCAGGTATTTAGGAAGTTTATCACCACAGTAAAAGAATGATATATAGCAACATCTAATTAACAGCTCAGCTATGTGAATTGCTTCCATAAGGTTTTATTTAATAACCAAAAAAAGCTATAAAATCCCACACAAATTTTCAGAACTAAAACATGACAGTATCAAATTATCAACACTGGATGGCACCAAATGGCTTCAAGTTTGACTTGGACTATCCAGTTGCAATGTTTTACTGGCTCCTCTTAACAAAACTGATTTAAAAAAAAGAATATTACTCAAATTCGTTTTGGACATCAGCTCTTTGTATGTGAAAGCCAGTTTTGTTTTAAACCAGTTAGCTGTTTGCACAGTACGATTCATCATGATATTCATTCAATACCGTGGTTTACACAATCTTCATCTGATTAAGTAGTACATTTTGATGCTGTCAAACAATTACGCAATTATTATTTATTGATTGATTAATGGCACTAGTACAGGTTTTGTACTGATGGAAATACTAAAAAATACTAATATGCATAACTTTCCTTAAACACTTTTACCTATCTGTACAAGTAGTCAATGCTAGAATTATAATATATTAGTTTACTACTTCCGCTTGTTACTGTAATTGTAACCCTTTTGTTCACAAAGTAATTGCTGACAAAATTAAACTTACGAAAAAGCTATACAGTTTCAGAATTGTAGTTGTAGAATTGACCCAAAACACTTCTCCGAGGGGAGGCTCAGCAATTGTTAAGTAAGACACATGTAAAATGTCAACCTTAAAAAGACCAATGCTTGGCAAACAATTTTAATTCAGCCCATACTCACTAAACAAAATAACGAGAATATTTCTTTGACTACACATTGACGCACCACTGGCATGCCAAATGTTAAAAAACTATTACTAATATTTAAGGTTCAGATTGTTAAGGAGAATGCTACAATGAAACCTGTAACGAATAAGCAGAATACTAACAACATTTGCTGAAAGTGATGAACAACGTCAGACATGGATCTGACGTAAAGGTATGTTTTTACTTGAATAAAGTTTTTTGTTTTCTTCTAAACTGTCCGTAGATTATTTTTCTTTCACCTAAATCCACAATTATAGGCTAGTCAATTTACACGTATACCTAGAAGTAATTGTAGTAGAAGTAAACTTTGCTGTTTCTGACCAAGAAAAACATGCTGAACAACATACTAAACGCCTAGAAAAATCTAAGTGGCGGAAGAGATCTAAAACAGCTGCCATCTCAGAAAAATAACTTCCGGTTGTTGTTTTTGCATATATCTCGTTACTTGTCACTCCAACGACAAAATTGATTCTGAACAAAATTAAAGTACACGAAATTTCCTACAAAACATGTTCTATTTACTTTTTTTCTTGGAACAATGGTTTGGTTGATTTTTGTTGATTTGGCATTTGAACTGTTACTGTATTATCGCCCCAAATACGTCTTTGTTGTGTTACTACATAAATCTTAATGTTAAACATAATATTGCACATTATAATGTTATGGTATTATCACACATAGTAATGTTCCAGACATCTTTAGCTCGAAATGGACATGCTTAGAATTTTCTGAAAAGTGGGGATCTATTATTTCTATAAATCGTAACAGAAATTGCTTATCTTAGATACAAATACAAATATGAGCATTAAAATGGAACCTTGACATTGAAACTAGCCGCTACACCAATTACAGTTACACCTTTAAAGGGGCGTAGGCCGGTCCCTATCTAAGCTAAACAATTTTTGTTAGGATTGATGGAAAAAATAGATCCCCGCCTTTCATAAAATCCTAAGCATGAAATTACTATCATAGCTATTTTTTCTCAGTTACTCTCCATTGTGCATCCGTACCAGAAAGTGAACAATTCAACCCTCTAGCCGCCCTACTATTAGTTTCGTTTGCAACTACAACTACATCTTTTTGTCCAACAGCCTCATCTGCCGTCTTTGCAATTAATAGGTCTGCAGGCAGGTGAATTGTCTAGCATCCACTTGCTCCAAACCGTTACCAAACGCATGCAAATACCTTTGTTTGTTGACTTTTTAAAAACAAACACTGATTAAAACCACTTCTTTTTTCATTCCCAGAGTCATGTTGGGATTGCACAGCACCATTGGTGCTTCAGGTGATAAAGACTGCCGTTCTTTTGCTTGCACAACACTTGCCTTTGCTGCACTATCATAGTTTATTCCGTCACTTCCTTTTTTACATAACGTAACAACACTCTTTTCAGACAAATA
This sequence comes from Lithobius niger, assembly GCA_023313725.1. Taxonomy (NCBI): domain Eukaryota; kingdom Metazoa; phylum Arthropoda; class Chilopoda; order Lithobiomorpha; family Lithobiidae; genus Lithobius; species Lithobius niger. The sequence continues at coordinate 100,313 of JAHWFP010014309.1, forward strand.
CATGTTATATAATACGCGTCGCATACGACCGAACTATCAATTTCAGCACAGAAATGGAAACAATAGAGAAAGATATAAATGTTTCATATCAACCAAACCATTGTTCCAAGAGAAAAAGTAAATAGAACAATTTTTGTAAGAAATTTTATGCACTGTAGTTTTGTTCAGAACTAATTTCGTCGTAGGAGGGACAAGTAACAAGATATGTACGAAAAACAACAACCAGAAGCCATTTTTTCACACTATGTCTGCCATTTTTCCAAAACGGCGGCCATTGTAGAGCTCTATCGCCACTTAGATTTTTCTAGACTTTTAGTATGTAGCAGGTCTTTCTGATTCAGAACAGCGAGTTTACAAGTTTCTATCACAATTGGTTCCGGGTTTCGCCATTTTTTCACACGATGGTGGCTATTTTTCCAAGATGGCGGCCATTTTAGACCTCTTCCACCACTTACGATTTTTCTAGACTTATAGTATGTTGTTCAGCTTACTGAATCAGAAACAGCAAAGTTTACTTCTATTACAATTAGTTCCAGGTTTCGTCGTTTTTTTCGTTTTTGACTAGCCTGTTAGGAGTAGTACAATGTCATTTGGTAACTTTAGCGAACCAAAAAAAGTACAAGGCCATGCAAAAAAAAGTTTAGTTCACGGGCAAGGTTGCAAATCAAAGTACCAGGCATTTTATTTATTTTATAGTCTATTTAACTGACCAAATTTCTTGGACATGTAAAACTCAAAAGCTTCAACAGGATGTTGTCAGTCTAAAAGAATATTATATTTCGCTAATCTATTACGTGATCTAGTATTCAATGTTTTTTTTATAGTTTTTGCCAAATAACTTCGAGTGGTTTGAGCTAGAGGCCTGAAATTTGCACCATTGAAAAGCTCGTTTTGAGCCAGTTAAAATGATATATTGGAATGTCAAAATTAGTCAAAATTTAGCGAACCTATGATTTTTAGCGGGTGGACCAAGATTCGAAAATATTTTGACCCATGGTCATTTAACGCACCCACACGTACCGGTAAACCAAAGGTTTAACTTTGCATGGCCTAATATGTATTCTGTTTGTAAATTCTTAACTGCTAGGACAAATTACATTCTCAGTCTTTCCAACAACTTCAAAAGTCTAATTAAAAACCCAAGTAACTTGAATCAACAAAAAAAAACAGCCTTGGCATCTGGCTCCATACAATGTTTTAATTATATAACAATTAGGACAAATCTCGCAGCTCAACTTCATTTAATAAAGTCATGTTAAGTAAACTAAAGAGAAAGAGAGAACTGAATCAAATAAAAATTATTACCAGCAGTGATACCGTGATGTGCGACCTCAGTGTAGCCCAACACTTGTTTGCTCAGCACTGATCTTCAAAACTTAGCATCTCACCACGAATTCCTATATAGCAGGGTCAACAAAACAAAGTTCATGAACCAATTTGTTTTATCAGGAAGAATAATTCTGAGCAATAAATTACATTGTTGCCTTGCAATAAAATTCCCAGCCATACTAGTCCAAGTATGGCATTGGGGTTAAAGAGTAACGCTACCAAAGTTTATATTATATATTTAAAAATAACTGCATACCTGATCTCTATACTTAGCAACAAGTTAAGAATGGCGACAGATTTTTCTGCCTAACTGAGCTCTGAATGGTTGCTTCATAACTGCATTTTGCACAAGTGGTAGATTTTTAAAAATAACACTTGCATTTGAATAACTCGGTAACCACCAGGATTAGTTTACTATAATCCGTCAGGCTTGAGTGGGGAGCTGGTGGGCTATAAACAATAGAAATTGAGTTTAGTCAGAGTACAATTAGCCTACTGAGAAACCATATCAGACAAATATTTGTGTGTTGGCCTTATCTATATTCTCCTACACTTGTAAAATAAGAATGAATTTTCAACTGTAGACAACCTGGTTGCTAATTCTGTGTACAGTACAAATTTGGCACAGCAGTAAGATTCGTCTGCTTTGGAAAGGCTGTAAAGATAATATGTACAATTAGTATTTGTCCTAATGTCATTACTTTCTGAACTTATTTTTTGCGACCAAGTAGCTGCAGAGCAAGGCAGCAAATGCTCGCAACGAGCACGGCAAATGATGCCACAGCAATTTTCAGTTCGCACAGCAAACTTTGCCTTGACAACAAACAGTACGAGTGTCGCTAATTCAATCACTTTGCTACCTTAAGCCATGAGTCAAAATGTAGTAACAGGAAGCCTAACTTAACCCACCGCAATTTATATAATGGAGTCATAGCTCTTTATAACAAAACACTATTTTTCCCTCTGCATTAAATCTTCACTTGTGTTAAATTTAGGCTATACCTAATTCCAAACGGGTTGGAAATGTCACTCACCCCCGGCAACCCCAACTCTTTCCATCATGATCAAATGATAGTAGCAACTAGCACTCACCGAAGGCGCAGAACATGCAGCAAGACTTACAAAAAAAAAATCATTACCCATGAAACATAAGCTCTCGGGAAAATTTGAGCCACTGCTTACAGCTAACAAAATTTTAACACCAGATGACAGTTGGTTGCAGTGAAACTTGTTGCAAGAACCCAATTCTTTAATTTGAGGTTTGATACCGTGAAAAAAAAGGCGCTTAATCAGTAAGAAGTTCATTAAGAAGTGAGTCGCACTTAGGCTTATTAAGTTTAAATACATGAAAACTAAAGAAGCTCAACAACACAAACTTGTAATGGAACGATATATGATGCTATTTAAAATTTTACTGCAGTTAGTAGTGTTGAATGTTAGTTCTAACTAGAGATCATACCACAGTTAAGATAAGGACGCTTTCTGTGCTTCTAATTTAATACCCATGTACCTAGTTTTTGGTGTTTTCTGGAGTGGCGGTGCAGGCAGAAATGAAGCAGACCATTTGAGGATATTTAATCACTAGATCATGGAAATTTACGGGCAAACCACCTTTTGCCTATTTTAACTGTATAAAAACTGCCTTAAACTAATCATATAGCTATTTACAATGAGACTCATGTTAATAGCTTAAGATCCAAAACAAACAGCGCAATGGAGCTAACATTGTGAACTGCTAAGCTTCAACTTTATTCAACTGTAGGTTATAAGCCTAAATCCAGTCGCAATGCAAGATTAATGAATCTAGCATTCAAGTGGTTTACAGTGCTTGTCCGGTACCGCAAATTAGTGCAGGTCAACATTTTTTATGTGAATATTGGTTTAAATACAAAAATTCAAAATTTCACTCAAATTTTGATATTCCAATACACCAGTTTTAAATAAACTTGTCAGTGATGTACGTTTGAAGCATGTAGGTCAAAACATTAAAGTTATTTAGAAAAAAAACATTAAATAAAACAGGACATAATTTATAGACTAGTGTATTAGCAAAATATTATTTTTCTTAAGCTGATTGTACAAACTCTGTAAGCATTGAGCTTTAAATATCAAAGAAATGTAGTTAGCACCGTAGTTGAATAAAATAAAAATAAAATAGAATGCCTGGTTGCTAGGCCTGCAAACCAAACAATTTTATTTGTGTGGCCTTGAAAGTTCTTTTTCAGTTAGTCTAAACCACAAGCTATTTATAATGAGAATATCAGCCAAAATACAGAAGAGCACGTTCTTTTAATACAGTAATTTTAGAAAGGAAACATTATCAAAAAAGTACTTGTGTGGCACCAGTGGATTTCAAAGTCCTACACAATAGTTAGAAACCTTCAGTACAACCAACAAATCGTTTAAACAATTTTTGTTTTGCGTAACTGTGTCAAAAATTCGAGAATTTAAAGATAGGATATGGTGATTTTTGCGTGATAAACTTTTTAAAATTTTACACGCGATACGTATAACACTTAAAGTGGCCAAGTTTGTTCACAGGATGCAGGAACATTTCGAGTGACTGCTAAAGGTGGCATGAGAAATGAGAGCATCCAGCAAAAGAAATGTCCACTATAGCTTACATATGTATATCCACACAAAACTTAAATCATCATAAATACGCACAAATACTATTTGTTATTCGGCAGGTGGTGGCTCTCGGACCAACCCTGTGGCGCTGGTGATCCTAAAGGCACTTTTTACATCTGATTATCACGTTATTTTATTTAATAATATTTGTCACATTAATCAACTGAAGCTTATTGCATTTATGTCTGAAATTGTATGTAGTTACAAGCTACATATGGTCTCAGTTCATTTGATTTGGTCATGCAAGCAGAGCTGTAGCAAAAGGCACTAGGTGGGGGGGGGGGGAGAGACACCCCCATTTTGCCAACTCACTAAAGATTTTACCAACTAGCCACAAAAAACTAAAACTTACCAGGGGTACCTGGTTGAAGTTTGTTTTTATTGCCTATACTTAAAATATACACTACCTTTTTTCTTATTAGCAAATCCTCCTTATTTGTGGGCTCAATCCCTAGCGATGAAAAGTTGGCTTCCCTGCCGGGTTCACAGTTCCCTTTACTGCACATGCGCTGACGCACGCCTCCTTATATAAAGCATTCACGATGGAGTATACTTCATCTTTCTTCCTCTCCGGTAACCGTGGACCGAACAGAGGAGGCTGGGTGGGTAAAGGTAATGTATATTTTCAGTTTAGGCAATAAAAACAAACTTCAACTGGTAAGTTTTAGTTCTTAGTTGCCACTGAAAATATACATTACCTGATTTTGTTATAAGCAAGACCTCGTCAAAAAATGTGCGGTGGGACCATGGTTGACAAGTACCCATGCGGCGAGCCGGTGGCCCCAGATTCCGAGATCCAGTGCACCGAGCATCACCCCGAAGGAACAGAAGGCAGTATCCGATGAAAGCAGACGGTCGCGGACAACAACCGAGAACTGTAGAGGTGTATGAAGAGCAGCTCGAAGGGTGGCTGAGGAGAAGCTGGATGCGGATGGTCGTCTCTGCATCAACGGGATGACAGTCGCGTTCTGAGCCTGAGGAATGAGCAAGTAAATGAAAGTAAATGACAAGACACATTGCTTCTAAGTGATGGTGACTTGGAGGGTTTAGAACGTGGCAGCTGGAAACCTCAGGAACATCCGAACATCCGAAGATGTTGACAGCAACGTTCAGTTTGTTTGGATACGTTTCAAGTCTTCGTATGCGCTTGACGTCTCGGTGTTGTTACAGAACATATGAATGTTGGACAGATAAAGAAGGCGACCTGTCAGTGCCAGGTGTATAGGCGCAGTATAATGAGTTCTTGTACATACAATCGAATGGAAAACCATTGAAAACACAAGAGCCTGCTAGGCGAAGGCCATATGGGAGTAGTGGGAGAGTACAAGGTTGAAGAACCAGGACCGTAGAGAGAAGTCTTCAAAACGTTGGAGACAGAAACGGCTGGGCTAGATGAGTCCATCTATCGCCGTAAACAAACATGGAAGTCTAACAGAGAGGTGCGTTTGTCTGTACACAGACGAAGTGGACAGTACAACCCTGGTAATGTACCGGTTCCTCCATACAGCAAATGGATAGCAGCAAAAGGTTTCGGGGCGAAACTGATGTCAGGGCAAAACTGTGAACCCAAGAGCAGTGCTGGAGAGTGGATAGGTGACTCGAAGAGAAAAAACGGGCCGCATGTGCATTAGTATACAGGCGTGTGGACTGGCCTGTGGTGTCATGAAGGGTTAGTAGTGACATCGCGGTTACCACGGCCACCCTCAACAGGGTTATGGGCTGGAGGAATCGTGGATATCGGCCCAAAGTGGGAACCATAGATTGGGATTCATGTCTTCGAATAAGGTGAACCGAAGGTTTACAGAAGGGGGGGGAGGGCCTTGGGCCTGGTCATGGGCCGGGGCCTGAGTCTCGGTTACCAGAGGAGAGACATACGACGTTGCGACGTTCGGTGACAAGGTATGACGAGTGACACACACAATGCTGGTTATTGTGTCTGTAACAGCTGTGTTGATCGACAGGTGGCATAATGAAAATTCAGTAATGGTACCGCGGTTCCCTTGGGTGTCCAGCAAGCCCATGGCCCTGTGGGACCGTGGACAGAGGGCCAAGGGAACCGTGGATGGGGATCTTTGTTCTTGAGAAAAGTGGTCAGCAGAAGAGGAGGGTGGGCACCTGGCCCGGTCGTGGACCTGGGCCCGAGTACCGGGTGCTATCAAAGGGACCAAAGATGGACTGACGTTCGGGTGAAAAATGCAGGCTTGTCATGAAACAAGCCCCATCTTCAAGGAAGTAGGTGGACCGTGAACCGTGATTCATCAAAAGAGGCACCGCTCCGGGCTGGGTGTCAGCCTTGGCCCTCGAGTTCTGGGCACTTAGATGTATGATACACATTCGCAGCAGCCGGCAGATGCGTGGTTGCACGGGCGCTCGTGCTGTGGTGCACGAGCGCAAAAGTACCTAGATGCAGGAGTACAACAAAAGACAATATGTTGTTTATCATGGGCTGGAAACCGTGGGACCGTAACTGGTTCCCTAGTAAACATAAGTGAAGTTCCAGCAGGCGGCCATTCGGTTATCTTGTTGTCCATGATTGTAGTATACGGGCGCAGGTGTTTGCCGAAATGCCAAAGAGGACAAGTGACTTTTTTGTAGTGAAGGTGGAAACGCTGGCGGTTGTCGGGTACCGAGGTGGAATCAAAGGAACGGAGTGCATGGTTTGGATAAAGAAGCTGTGGAGACCAAAGGGCGAGGAGTAATCTGGAAAAGAGAGAGACGTCCTGAAGAAAAAATGGCTTGGTGGTATGGAGGAGTCATACCCTCAGACCAAGCCTTGTCCTTCCTTTCTCCTCCACCGCTCCTCCCCCCTCCCCCCTCTGCCGTTTTCTTGCTGACAAGTCGGAAGTGACTTGGGCAAGGATATAGTGCCGAAAAGGAAGAGGAACCGGGGATTGGAGGGAACCGAGCAAGGATTGGGAGTGAGCAATGAACGGGCAGTCGGACAAGCAATGTACTGGCGTTGCCAGGTCAAAAATGATGAAGAGTCACTGGCCGTGAAGCTAGGGGGTTCAGACGATGGTCATGTGCTGGAAAAGTCAATTTTACTGTACTCCTGGAAAGGACCCCAACTGGCTGAAGGAGTTCCGACCTGGAAGCGTGAACTGAAAGTGGTCCGCAAAAAATGGTCCTGGGTCTGGTTTCGGGCCCTGGGAAGGGGGGGGATTGAGGCTTAATGGCGCGTCGACAACTTGGTCATTAGCGCCAACCTCAGTCACAGTGCAGTGGTCCGGGCGACTGTGACATGAAGCGGTAGAAAATGATGCGAATCGGTTGACAAAAAGTTGAGCTATAGACAAGTTGAGGGAGCCCATGGCGCAGCTTTGTTGGTCACAGGAGGAACGGAGTAACCGCATATGTGGGTGGCAACGAACGGGTAATCAGTGAGACAGTGTACGTCTGGAAAGGAGACCGACCGATTGAAGGAGTTCTGACATCGAAGATAGTGAACCAAAAATGGTTCGCAGGAAAAGGTACCGGGCCCGGCCTTGGTCCGAACACCGAGTTGTGGTTGCCTTGAAGGAACAGAAGCAGTGGCAGAAGGTTATAGGGGCTTGATTGTCAGGCTTAAGGGACCGGTCCGAGGAGCCACGGTGGACGAAAATAGTATGCAATGGCGCGCTTGTCAGAGTTGGAGGGTTGAAGCGGTACCCAAAGCCCGTGTGGGTAGGCTGGTTCCCCCTCCCAGTTCTTTGCAGAAGTGCAGTTGTATAATGAAACGTCAGATCCTTGGAGCCGTAGTTGCAGACTCAAAGGGAGGAAAACGGGTTGCAGGCGCATCCGTATACAGGCGTGTCGACTGGCCAGTGACATCCTGAATGGGTAGTAGCAACATCGTGGTTACCTTGGGTACCCATAACGGGGTCATGGGCTAGAGGAACCGTGGGAAGAGCCCCAAGGGAGGGAGCGCTGACAGAGACCCTTGTCGTGGAAGAAGGTGGATCGAAAGTGGTATACAGAAAAAAAGGGAGGTATCGAGCCCGGTCGTGGACTAGGTCTGGACCTCGGTTACTACAGAAGGGGCAGACGACGTTCTGGCATTCGGTGATAAGGCATGATCAAAGAGACAGATAAGGCTGGCAATTGCATTTGTATACAGACGTGTCGACCGACGGCGACGTAGTGGTTGCCTAGCATTGGCACCATGGTGGCTTTGGGTGCCCTGAAGGCCCATATGCCTAGACAGAGGCTCAAGGGGACCGTGGACAGGGATCTTAGTTCCCGAAAAAAAGTGGACTGATGGCGGTCCGCAGAAGATGGCGGTCGTTGACATGGACCCGAGTCCCGGGTGTCAGGAAAGGAACAAAAGATGGACCGACGTTCAGGTGGCAAGATAATGCCGGCCATCGACTGTGGAAACAAGAAGTGTCTTCAAGGAGCACCCGGGACCGGGTGACGTGGCTGCGTGGGGGTACAGATGCATGTGCTGTGGTGCATAAGCCCAGTAACGTAGCAAAAGGCAAAACTTTGTCCATCCATGGAACTGGGAACAGCGGGACCATGGTTGACTGGTCAGCAAACAGAAGTGAAGAACCGGCAGGCGGGTGCTCGGCTACCTGGTCGTCTGGCTGACATTTTGCTCGTGCTGTCGTACACGGGCGCCGGTTGGCGCCGAAAATCCGAGTAACTTCTTAGTGAAGGTAAAGAATACCAACAGTCAATGGTTACCAAGGCGGTTAACGGCAGTGTCTTCAAGAAGGTAGGTGGACAGCAGATGCGATCCACCAGACGGCTCCAGGCCAAGTTTTGGGGTCCGGTTCCCATCCCCTGGCGGCAAAACAAAGTAGAACCGTGAATTAGGTTCAAAGAGGGGCCGGTGCTAGAGCCCAAATGGCGGCCCACGTAGGGAATCGAAGTACCTATAGCTGACGGACATTGCAGTATCTTCAAGAAAGCAGGTGGACAGCAGATGCGGTCCACAAAAGCAACGAGCCGGGCGGCGAATCCCGGTCCCGGTGCACAGGCGTTCGCGGACACACAGAACCGAAAACGGTTCAAGGTGGGAGCGAGGCCAAAACCCAACCAACGGCCCACTCAAAGGACCGGTGTACCGACGCCAAGACGGTTCGCAGGTTGTAGAGATGGGAGAGGTCGTGAAGACGACCACACGCGGCGGTGACCTAGGAAGAAAGATGAAGTATGCTCCATCGCGAGCGCTTTTTATAAGGCGATCTGTGCCAGCGCATGCGCAGTAAAGGGAGCTGCAAGCGCCCGGCAGGAAGCCAACTTTTCATCGCTAGAGGTTGAGCCCACAAATAGGGAGGATTTGCTAATAAGAAAATCAGGTAGTGTATATCAATGGCAACTAAAAAAAAAAAGTACTTTTCAGTGGCAAACCCAGCTACGGGGTCTGGGGAGCGCTATAAGCCTTTTACTTGGAAGCTGAAGCATTTTACGCTATTTTAGTGCACGTTTATGGCCAGTTTAGCCAATAATAGGCCTGAATGTGGGTATCTAACATTCAGTAGAATGTTGCCCCATACATGCAGTAGTTTCCACTTTTTAGCTTGCTGAAGCCAATCCGGTTTTGAGCTTGTTAATTTACCACCAGCAAGGTACGTATGCTCTCATCCACAGAGTATTCTCTACTGACGAGCCCAAACAAGGACAAAAACAGTCTGTCTAGAGATCTCTATGGATGAGAGCAGTTTGATTTTAAAGAGGTCCCAGTGAGCAAATCAGCACCAAACTGTCAAAGCAAATTTTGGTGGCTTTTCTTATTCGTTCTTCAGGATGACTAGTTTCGTAAAAATTTGTGAATAAATCATGTTTTTTTCTTTGCAAATTAAATTGATCGAGTTCAGTTTAAAATTACATAAACAGGCCCATAGCTAGCCATTGAAGATTGGGGGTGGCATTTTGGGACCTTTATGCTATAATGAATGACTATACACTGCTGTATGCAAGCATGGACAGTAAAGGGAGAGGTTAATCCCCAACTGGAGGCAGAAAATTGTTTTAAATGGACTATTAAAAGGTGAAAATAAGTGAAATTATATGCTCAGTTTAATCTTCAACAACTAGGCCTACAGGTATTACTGCAAAAAAAATTCCATATTATAAAGCATTAAAAAAATTGAATCTTTTACTCACGTTTTGGCCAAATCAACTTCAGGTTATTACTGGAGAAAAGATTCCAAATTTTTAATCAACAAGATCCATTTTCATAGTTTTCTCCCTTGATTCAGAGGACCTTAGGGACATCCCCCCCCCCCCCAAATTTCGGGACCTTACGGTTGCTTTTAACCCGGGTTCTTATGGATTAGTGTCAAATTTTAAACCTTTGAAATTTTTGTAATTCTTAAAAAATGTGTTTTGAAAAAAAATTAGTCGTTGCCGCATTAAAGCAAAAGGATCTTAGTGGCAATTGTTAACAGAAAAAGAACTATAGCAAATGGCCAACTGAATTTTCAGCTCAGTTTACAATTTTGCCAACATAAAAGAGATTTTCATGAAGTACGGATTTAGCTGAAGTTTCTGCTTTAACTAAAATCATGGCAGTGATGAGCTAATAGACGAATTAGGAAATCAAATAGGCAACTGTGCATGAGTTTTTGAGATTATTTAATACAAAATATTTTTTGACATTATTTGATACTTCAGATGGCAAAAGTTTTGTTTTATGGAGATTTTGTTGATGTTCCTCCTTTACCTAAGATGTTGTTAAATCATGGCAGTAATGGGGCAATGCAGCGATTTCACCCTCCCCCAACCCTCAGGGTCTGGTGGAGTCACTCCCCCGAAATACCAAATACCTCACAATAAAGGTACCAAATACAGGTTGTGTTTTGGTAAAAATTAATATTAGTGTTGGGCGGTACCAGAAATTTTTCTGCCAATGCCGGTACCAAGCTTAGTACCCCGCCACTCGGTTTTCTCCGGTATCTGGTATTATAGTGCTGACATGCCAACACCTGATTTTTAATTAATAATAAATATTATTGAAAAATGTGTTTTGTTGATATAGCTTTAACGGAAAAAATTTACTGACTTTTTTCCCCTGATTTAAGCTTAATACATGTTTCACGATATATTTGGTAAAAAAAAAAAACTATCTTCTAAAATTTGTAGTTAACATACTATCCAAGTAGAAATGCAAATATAAACAAACCCTGGTTGTAGCATCCAAGTCATGCAAATTTGGCTCACTTTTGTTGCCATTATTTAGAATTCCAATTTTACCATAGTTGATCTTTAACTGATTGTTACACTGCTTTGAGCTCTTTAACACAATGACTAAATGAACTATTGTTATAATTTTAGCACTTTTTATATTAAAACAATACTGGTATTTTAACAATGCACAGCATTTGGTACCATGAGAACCATTTTACCAACACCAATTAATATATCAGTTTTCCACCACCCCTAAAATACCAGTTAAAAGTTGCACCTTACTAAACCCCTTTCTAGGCACCACTTGTAACAAAAGAAATGCTACTAGCAAATAAAACGGCCCTGAAAATTTTTTGTTTTGCCTACTGTGTACGGGTTTCTCAGAGTTAATTGTTATCACGACTTCAAGCCACGGAGACTTGGCAGGGATACATTTTTGTGCATATTCCATTTGTTTTCTGCATTATGTATGATATCTTTCAAGTCATGGTGGTGATGGGAAACAGAAGGACAGAATAACAAACAAAATGGCTAACCAACCAACTATGCCAATTTTACCAACTATGCAAATTTTCGCGACAATATTCTTTTTTCCCAGCTTGGTACGACCAGGCTCTGAGCTCACACACTTGTCTTACTCGTCGCATGATGTTGAGGAAAGCAGGGAAGCGACAAGAAACGATCAATTACTCGCATGCAACACGGAATTGTTCCGAAAACTAATGATAAAAAAAAATCTGCATCTTAAAACTTTACCTTCAAACTGATCGAATGATAATAAAAATTAAGTGAAAATGTAGCCGAGTTTACCAACTAGATTTTTCCAACTTTATGTCCAACACCGTCGCTAGTCATTGCATGGAAACAGGACACTGAATTGGGTGAGAGCGCAGAACAGCGCTGCTTACATCAAGTACTCCCCATGATTGCCATGTAAGGGGCCTTGAATCCTTGGCAATACACCACATGCGAGTAGGTATCCCACTGAGGAATACCCAAGGCCTCTCAAACACCAGTATTAAGTCTCTTATGAAAGAAGATTTCAGTAAGCGACTAGCTAGGAAGTGGAGAAGCCGACCCTACAACTACAGGATGCAACAGAACGAGACGCAGGTGACGCTCCATTTTCAAATGTTCAAAACCACAGTGATGGAGTAAACAAGAGTCGATTTTCCGAGTGTGCCTGAAGATAATAGACGAGGACTGTTCAATGAAAATCAGCAGAATACAAACAAAGTATTCTTTGTTTTGAAAGTGTGCGTTTTACGTGTGTGAACTTTACATATGTCTTCTCGTTAGCACTATGTCACCATCTCTCTGTTATTGCCATTTGTAGATTGAAAGCACTAATTGCATAAAAGACAAGATTTTTTTGGCAACTGAGGTGCAACACAAGTTCTTTTTATGTTACCATTCATGGTGAGGATGTTCATGTGGTTAGCTATATTCCCCCCTCCTACCATCGACTCTTTTGTTATAGGGCATTAACATGCAGGATTTTGCACCATAAAGTTTCTACTAGCCCACGTAGAAGAGCACATAACATTTAAACTGAAAGCATTTAATTAGTATTATGTCTGGGTTGCAATGGTGGTCTGGTAGAGATTCTGTTGCATCGCCACTTGCCGGTTTTTGCGATGTCTGTTGCATAGTTATGAAAATTTACCCGTTGGAAGTGTGGGCTCAAATATGGCTTTTGCTCAGAGTATGTTACATCAAAATTAGGGCAATTAAAAATTAATCAAATTGCTCTTAACTGCGTCTACATCTATTTTTGGAGAGCGAGCAGAACTTCTTTTTTTTTTATAAAAGCAAGGATAAAAAAAATTCAAGCGCCATTCAGCCACTCTTGCAGCAACCAGCAGCACCTCAAATATTATATGTATGCTACGGATGTTAACCATATTTGTGCAAAAGGTGATGCGTAACAGTATTCTGTAGTATAAGGATCGCCAGAAGGTTTTCTGCTCAAGGAGGCCTAGGAAAACATACAGAAGGAACAATTGGGACAACGGGTTACACAAGTAATTTTTGCTTTCTGTTTCAGTAAACAAAATAATGAAATGCTACCGTGCTTCTGGAAAATCGCAAAATAAAATAAATACGCATTTTAATTTTTTCTAGTTTCGCTCTAGATAACTGTGTAATAATATTTTAGGAGCCTAATTACCAGTGCCAACAAAGAGAGTTATCAGCTTAACCTAACACATTGCCAATTTTAGAATGATGATGCAGTGTTAGCATGCTGTCACCAATGAACAACAAATAATTCTAATGGATGCTGCTCTCCATACTTATTAAAAAAAAATTTAAGTCAACGCTTCCTTCTTAAGCAGCCTAAACAAGTGTTCTTCGCAAATACTGTGTCGATATTACAATAAATGCTGTTACATCAATGCAGTACATGTAAAGAAAGAACACTTGTTAGAGAATACTCGAAATCAATTATGAAAGTATCACGAATAACATCAAGGTAATGTGTTGGGGATCTTAACAACCATACAAGTGAAGTGTTGAAAAATAAAGACTTATATTTATGAATTGGAAATAGAAAGTACAATAAAATCAACATTAGGCTAACTTTCTTGTTTATTTATATGATTTTTTTTATTAAAATTATAGTACAAGCCGTAATTTTCAAATTGTGAAAGGCCATGCATAGCTAAGCAACTACAAGCGAGTTAATATTTTTTCCCCGCACTGATCAATTAAGAAAAAATTTGTTGAAAACTGCACTTGCGAAACAACTAGAAATCCTCTACAACATCTATTCATTCAAAAATCGTTTTTGGGCTAGAAAAACTTTCATTACCATTTTGCTGTGAAAGTTTGTTTGGAAGATCCTTTCCTAATAGGGAGAGAAACAAAAAATAATAATTGCACTAACGGTGGCACGATAATCGATAATTCGATAATAATTCGATCGTATCTAACTTTTCCTGATATATCGAATTATCGAGCAAACTGACGAGCATTATGAAAATGTCAAATTATTGGTGTTGTTAATGTTCGTTGACATTCGTAGTGACATCCGCTTGTGGTTAAGCAACAAGGCAGCATATCTTTTTTAGATTTTCATTTTATTTTGGTAAAAAATTTGTTGATGCTCAAACTCAAAAACACTCATCAGTATTTAGCGAATTTTCTATAGGCATTTTGTCCGTACAGGTGTAAAATATGGTGCTCCTATCTTCTTCAGGCCTAAATAAACGTGCTTCTTCAGTTATCTACATCGCTGTTGTGCTAGCTGATCAAGGAAAATTTGACAACACACGGGGTTCGTAGCCCTCGATATAGATAACTGAAGAAGCACGTATTTTAAGCCTGAGGACAATAGGAGCACCATATTTTACACCTGTATGGACAAAATGCCTATCGAAAATTCGCAAAATACTGATGAGTATTTTTGACTTTGAGTTCGAGCGTCACAAATTTTTAGCATAGTTACAGAACATTAAAAGTACGATGGTTGCATTTCTCCATTTTATTTTGCTTTACTTTTGCTGTACGCTTCAGCCAAGGTTTTTTTTAATTAATAAAATTAAAATGGTTATTCCAGCCTCAAAATTTGTTTTCTCGTGATATTATCGATTATTGCGATAATTAAAAAAACTTTTATCAGGAAAAATTTTTTTTGTATCGTGCCACCCTTAATTGCACATCATATGCTTTAACTGCCAACTTGTGGATTTTGCCAAAGGAAGCGCAAAATTTATTATGTTGCGGTAGGCCTTACAGGAAAATTGGAGTTTTTCTATCCCTTGCTTCAATTGTTAAAATATTTGAAATGGTGGTGGTAAGACAGTTACTTTGTTTTGAAACGAACCAGCAGAAAGTGAAAGTTTTTGGCATGTACTGTAAATCGCCTATTAATAGAGCCCTGGCAAAACTATGGCCCACCCCACTAAAATACTTTAGGTCAGAAATCGTGAATAACCTAGTTACACCCCCTCCCCCCCTCCTTAACAACCCTGGAGAAGCTACGGCCCACCCCCAAACTGCTTTAAAAGTAAAAAACAGTGAAATAACCTACTCACAGCCCCCCCC
>JAHWFP010014309.1:115532-130103 GCA_023313725.1 Lithobius niger
CCCCCCCCCCCCAACCTTAAATCTTTTTAGATTGTAATTTTTCTGCTAGAAATTTTAAACTTGACTTGAGTTTGAGAGTTTTGAACATTTTTAACTAGAATTCAATAATTATGCAGGCTCAAAAGAAGAATACCACAGGTATCCAGCAAATTTTCGACAGGTATGCAGTGAATTCCTACTGCCTTTTTCTTTCCATATCACCACTAGACGTCAAATTCCACAACTAGTACCATTGGTGGTGAGCCGAAAGAAAAAGACATGTTAAAGAGTGCCTGAAGGAGGCGTAGGAAGTTACTTCACACTCATAGAAGTACAAAATTCAGTGGATACCTGTGGTATTCTTCTTAGGTAACAGTGCGTAATTATACAAATTCAAGTTAAAAACTACTCGAAAATGACTAAAAGCTTCAAACGTTCAAGGAAATCAATGTTTCACCCCCTTAAAGTCGTTATTTTTCTGCACCAAAATTAACTAAAGGCTAGCAAACTAAATTCATGAACAAATGAGAACAAAGGCATTGTGTTCATGTTAGACCGAACCCAGATCACGTATGCGAATGATCGCCTCAACTCCGAATTTCCACGATGAAGGTAGACCTAAACATCCTCCCTGGAGAGAAGTAAGATCTGAATTGCATAACTTTGTTTCAGCCCATCCCCATTTTTTATCAAATTAATTTTAACAGCCTTTGAGCATTTAATGAGCGATTTACGGTAGACTCATTAGAAACAAGGCATTAGCTTTCACTGTGTATTTTTGTATTTATGATTATTAATTTATTATTATAATTATCATGGGCAAAATCTGTAGCCTGTCACCAATATGACAGTAATTATCGGGTTATACTACAAACAGCAATCCATGTTTAGCACCATGTTACTGAGGACTCCCCACCCCTACCAATATACATCAAAATAAAATACTTGCAACCACATAATGGCTAAATGCCAAACTCCACGAAACAATTAACAGGTTAAAATCATTTTGATTTATCTTGAGCCCACTGCTCACCATTCAGAGCCATTTGACCAACGCCTGGCTGGAACACCAATTTATCTTCAGAAGACAATTGTCAGAGCATGTTCAGTTTACCGCGGCAAGTACGCAGTGTAATAAACTGTACAATTAAATCGGCTAAAAGAATCATTAATAAACTTGGAAGTTAAAATTAGCAATTGAAAATCACTTATAGCGTTCATCACTATTCAGTGTTATTTGCTTACTATCTTAATCAATGAAAGATTTCAATATATGAGGTAAGGCCTCTATAAGTTGCTCGTCTAACTAGCCCAACTCTTAAAAAAAAACGTTAATTTGCCGGCCCCCATGAAGGCCAGCTGAAATTAGTTTCTTTTGCCTAGAAAAATATAAAATGCCTGTCAATTTTTGCATTGTGTTCTTAATGCTGTGTTTCATCCTTCAGATTTTCAGTTGCATGGATCCTGCCAGCTTGGGAACCTAACTGTGCATGCGCAGCACAGCCCTCCTCTATAAAAGCAGTTTGCCATTAAAGCTAACCACCTTTTGTTCTCTCTTGATAAGTGAGAAGGTGACTCGAGAGTGGAGGTAGGGTGGGTTAAAGTATTGTATACTTTCCTAGGCAAAAGAAACTAATTTCCGCCAACCGTTATGGGGGCCGTCAATTAACGTTTCTTATTGCTGTTGGAAATTATACAATACCTTGTCAAATTTTGCATTGACAGCAGATCTCGTCAAATTAGGTGGTGGGCACCTTCTGAGCAAGTTCTCTACGGTTCCAAGCTGGCTTTCCCTGGAGTCAGAGACTCCATGAGCAGTGAAATGAAGAGATTTTTTTTTAATCGATTTTCTTTTGGGCTCAGAGGGAAAAGGAGGGAATCGTCTATGCTTAGAGAAAGAGACGAAATTTTGTTTCCTCCTTAGAAGTGGATCCTGTGTTCCTGATTTCCACTTGGTTGTTGTAGTCAGTTACTTCAATGGTTTCTGTTGATTTCCAGAAGTCAGTTCAAGCCACGAAAGCGCTGAATTGTGGTTGGAGACAACGTCGGGCGTTGACTCTCCGAGTCAGTTGGCGCTTTCTGTGAGTTTTAATCATGAAAGGTGTCGGTTGCGGGATGAGACAACAGTGTTCAATTGTTGATGAAAAAGAGCCCATGGCGATTTTTTTTTTTGGGGGGGGGGGGGCCAGGGGGCCGGTTCCGAAAGCGGCAAGTCTTCGGAAGAGGCTAAGTCATTGTGGGCGACACCTTGATGCAACTTCGAATCCTGAAGCAGGATGGGTAGATGAAAGCAGCTGTCAGGAATGAATGTTCATCTTGGAGCTGTCGATTTTTCAGGGCAGACGAGGCGTTTGGACTGGAACGATGTCTAGGTGCACCAGGGCGATTTGTGGCAGTGTCGTGAAAGTTCATCGTGACGTGATTTGAGTGAATCGACCCCGGGAGTTAATGGCGAGGAAGCCACGGTACCTTGTCCACTTTTGTGGTGGACAGACCAAGATCACCATGCAAACAAGGGTGGTTGATGGTTGATCTTGTCATGACGGAGAAAACTTGCTTCAACTTGCGGTTGAAGTAGGTAGCATTTTTTTGTTAGACGAGTTGGAGGTCAATTGTGGCAAATTGGCCGATAATGACGAACAGTCGCGCCCAATGGAGACAGCTAAAAGTTTGCCGCCCACTAGGAGAAGAGGCGGATCAACCCTGGAAAAAAATGGGGAGGGAGCCACAATATTTTCTAGTTTCTGTCAATGGTGTCTGTCTGTTCGGCCACCAAATACAGCGTAGCGGTGAACCACAGTTTCCGACGAAGTCTTGTGATGTGAAGGGTGAGAGATGGCCACATGATGAAAAACTGTCTACCATTCATCCTTCTTGTTTCAAGTTGTTGGGTGATGAGGAACAGCGGTTGTGCGCCTTCCACTGTTTTCTTCTTGAGTGTGCTTGCATTCAGTCAATTTGCTAAGTGCGAGCTCAGGTTTTACTCATCATAGTCGAAATACAAAAGTGGTGGGGGGGGGGGAGGCTGAATGACTGTTATATCGTGGAGCAAATTGCAATACCAGTGGTGAATGGAGGAGAAGAGCCAACTCAAAACCTTTGTTTCCTTCAAAGTTTTCTTGTTTCAGGAGAAAAAAATTAAATATTTAAAAAAATGTTTAAATTGTTTATGATAAGAAGCTTGCGTTCATTTATGGAGGCATAGAGCGTGTTGCACAGAAGCCACGAAAGCTGAGATTCAAGATGGCGGCACGAAAGCTTTAGTATCGACTCAACGGGTGGCAGACAATCTTATTCGTGACGAGAGACGAGGCAGGATGGGCAGCAGCAATGCGGGCCAGGATGCCGATGAGAGAAGCTTGTTTCCATTTAAGGTCACCTCTGTGCCGTGCAGCATCTACGAAAGCTAGGATTCCAGATGGTAGCACAAGAGCAAGTTGCTTCGATTCAGCTGTATGCGGACGACGGCAGCCAATTGGAGCGCAGGTGATTGGTTGGTTTAGCGACTAACCACACGAAAAAAGATAAACTCGATAGTTGTCAAAGTCGGTCGAGTCCACGAGCGACTGGAAAAAGAACAACGATGGTGTCGTCCATTCGTTTGTAACCGAAATCGGTGACGAGGGGTGATGCTAACCAAAGCGTTAGCAATTGTGTTAGACTCGTTCCCAAAGGCTGGATAGCATCTGATGATTAAGAAGGCTTGTAGAGAAAATGTTACTGTGTCCTCTACTGCCTTGAGAAGCTCAGCTTACTGGATGGATGAGGGATCATCAGTGACGAGGTCGCCGGGCATCGTTTCAATCACTCTCCACTCGTGAAGTTTTATTATAACACATATGGTACATGGCTGAGTGAAAGAGGTGCATAAGTGGTGTTTCTGGCAGACTTTATGAGGGTCTTTTCTGCCTTTGTTGGACACACCCGGGCAGCTACAACTGCCAGGATCCTGGATGACGGGCTGCCTGTTCAGATAGATGTCGACTTCTTGTTCCGGACGATTTGCAGACTTGCCGCAACGTGTTCTCTTCACTGATGTTGAAAGGAGTGAAAAACATGTGCGTAGGGAACGCTAACCAGGCGGGAAAGAGATGTGAAGGACCAAGAGATGGCGCCACTGTCGAGGGTCGCCGCTTTGGGGCGTCGCAACAGTCGTGGAGCTGGGGAATTAGCATCTAGTTGTTGAGAGCGAGTGGAAATTGCATCGGTTTCGAACAGTGAAAAGGGGGAGAAGGTCGAAATGTTGACCTTGAGTCCCTACATGATCTCGATTGAGAAAATTTCCAGTTTGTGGGTTTCTTGTCTGTGATAAACGAGAGATTTTTTTATGCACATTAAACAGCGTGGACGAAAGGAGATGACTAAGTGTTTTGATGATGTCCAGAAACCACAATGAGAGGGTTTCCCATCAAGTTTTTGTTTCCAGATTCGAAATTGGGGAGAGGCACAGGAGGGGTTGAAGATCTTATAGACACAAGTTGAATTTGACGTTAGTGTCGACAAAAAATAGCATGTGAGCTCTATAGCGTCACAGCAGGCGATGTGATCGACAGTTGTTGAACGAGTGTCGGACACTAAGGAGATCCATGAAAACGCTTCGGAGTTCAAGACGAAAACCCTGGAAGCTCATTGGGTTCTGCTGGAACTTGAACTGAAGTCTGGAGTATGATGCGTGACGAAAGAATCGTGTGACAGTCTTGAAAAGACGGAAAAAGTCACGAAAGCAGCCCCGACGATTTCCGAGAGAGAAAGGTGCACACAGCGGTGAGCCCGTGAATAGGCAAGTTCGAAATCAAGCGTGAAATGGGCAAAAATGCTCCCTGCAACGTGTAGAAAGGGGCGAGTTTGATGGCCAGGACTTCAAGATTGGCAGTAGTGAAACGGGCGGTGATAGTGTGATGCCGTAAGATTTGTGTCATGAGAACCCCTAGGGCGAAAAAGAGGCGTGTTGGGGGACGGGGATTTTCAGGATTTGGCTAAAATAACGAAAACATTCCCAATGAAAATGGGGTGCAATGCAGACAGCTGCAACTGAGATCGCAGCTTCGGAAAAGAAAATGTCGAAAGATTTGACGGTGAGGAAGGTGCGACCAAGGCCATGAAAGCAAGGCCCACGAAGACGGGATGCAGTGCAGGCGATTAAGGTTGAAGATATTCAATGTTCGTTAAAGCCACAAAAGCTTTCCCAACGAAAACGGAGTAGAATCCAGGCGACTAGGGATTGAAGGCATTCAGGGTCAGACTAACGCCATGAAAGCTCTTCAAACGAAAATGGGGTGCGTGCGGACAGTTGGACCTGCAAACTGCCAATGTTCGGTGGGCAAAGAACCAAGAAAGCTTAACGGGCAAAAATGGGGTGCAATCAAGACGGTTGAGCAGTCAGGGACAACGACGTTGAATTCCAAACTGACATGGTATGTTCAGCAATGAAACACAGAAAAATCACGAAAGCATCCCCGGTGAAAACGGGGTGCGATCAGGATGGCTGGTATTCGGGATCAGCGACGGAGAATGCCTGAACAATTGTGACTGAACAGGAACAAAGCATAGAAGAGTCACGAAAGCATCCCCAGCAAAAACGGGATGCGACCAAGGTAGCTAGCATTCGGGGGCATCGGCGGAGAATGCCAAAGAGGGTTGATGATTCACGTGTGCGAAGAAACCACGAAAGCACCAACGTCGATAATGGGTGCAATGTGGGAAGCCGAACAATCGGGAACGGCGGCGAAGAATGCTGACGAGCAGGTGTCGACTGTCGTAGCTCAGAAGTTAAGGCACAAAAGCATCACCGACGAGAATGAGTGCGCTCCAGATGGCTGGTCATTCAGGAGCAGCAGCGGTGAATGCCAAAGCTAAGCAGGGTCGGAGATCCTTGTGGTTGGTCGCGGCAGACAGTCGGGATCAGCGGCGGTGAGTGCCAGACTAACAAGTAGTGGAGAGGCTGTAATGAAGGACAGCTAGCAACAGGGGGGAGAGCCACGAAAGCTCGCCCCAAAGCTGCGGGGAAACCAGGCGGAGGTCCGTTAGCTGGGCATTCGGGGCAGCAACGGTGAATGTCAGTAACGGGCGGAGATCGAAGCAGCCCTGCGAGAGAGGGACAGGAAGTTGACAGCAAGGTGACGAAAACTCCAGTTAGGCAACAGGGGAAACTGGAGGCAAAAGCCTCTCAGCAAGACGAAAACTCCAGAGCTGATGAAAGGAAGGTCACAAAGAGTGACCGACGTGGTGAGGAAGGCCAGGAGACATCAAAAGGGACGAAAGCAAGGAAGAGAGAGACCGTAACGCAGGTCGCTTGAGAACAAAAGATGGTTAGCTTTCATGGCAAACTGCTTTTATAGAGGAAGGCTATGCCACGTATGCGCAGTTGGGTTTCCAGGCTGGCAGGATCCACGCAACTGAAAAACTCAAGGATGAAACACAGCATTGAGAACACAATGCAAAAATTGTCAGAGATTGTATATTTTCCAGCGGCAATAAGAAACTTTCTTAGAGAAGAACCACTTCAAGCTTATTAGCTAGACTTGTGAATGTAACTTGTACCAGTTCGCATTTTGAGCGTAGCCTACATCACAATGCTTTTCGCTTCTGACTTTGTCCTGCATTTGGTATACACATTCACAATTTAGTCTGATTTTTGTAATCAATACCACCGATATGTAAGATGCCCAAACGTAACTGTACTGTTGAGTCCACTGCGTAAATGCGGGACTTTTGGAATTCATACAAATACAAGCTCTTCTCTAAGTTTTTGGTCACTTTGTAAGAAAAAAATTGGCAAGACTTTTGTAAAAATGTGATAATGAGACACATGCACGAACACATACACACGCACACGCCACACATGCTACGACAGTCGCAAACACCCTGTTGCTTGGCAACACCTGACAGCTGCCAGGCTTGAAAGCACTGGATACCGGACTGACTTCTTCATCTCCCACACAACCCAACTCAACGTCGCACTTCTAATACTGTTTCTCCTTTTGCAACCTGAGAGATGACAAACACTGGCACGCATGCACACGACGCACTCCACAAGTGACTGACTGGAACAGTTTGTTTCTTTGTTGTGGAAGGTGTTGTTTTCTGGCACTGACTGGTTGCAGATTATAAAAAAATAGAAATGATGGTCAGCTACATCTGCATCTGCTGTTCGGTCACACCTTCCGCCATGAGACCCAATGAGATGTAATCCCCTGGGTGATCAAGCTGAAAGAGATACGAGAAAGTTTAAAAAGTGTCTCAATACTTAAAAGTTAACAAAGTATAGTAATGCAATAAGATAAAACTCACATTTCACTAAAATGCTTTAAACTAGTTAGCATTTCCTAAAAAAATGCAGAGACTGCACCATCCAAATGTTGTTTTGGAACACAGCGTTACAAATATTCATCGGATATCACACCTGCTTCCATCTGCATTGTGATTAGGGATGTGCCCATTATTGGGTACATATCTACATGTTTTTCCGCTGTACACTGTGTTGTCGCGCATTGTTGTTGACAATGCCACTTGATGCAGCCGGCTTTCCCTAAATGCCAACTATGCAGTACTTTCCGCTCTCCTCCTTGCTTGGGTAGAAAGAGAAGCAACACCAACGTACCAGGAAGAGTACGCTCACATCTTCCACCCACTCCCAAAAAGGATTATTAATGTCCGAATGATATCGGCAAAACTTGTATATAAATGTACTTACTGAGTCGTAAATTTCTTTCTGCTAGATGCAACGAAGGGTCAGCCGTCAAGAGGCGGTCCAAGGTATACCATAGAAACCTCAGTGTTTCCATACACAGCTGACACAGCTGGATAAAGCCGTTTGTCGGGCAGTCCCCGGAATGCCACTCCAAGGAACTCATAGTTGCGCTCAAAAGCAAGCGTATTGTCGTCACAATCCAAAATTACTCTAATTCGCTCACCAACCTAAAATACATATAAATTGCAAATCCATTAAGTCAATTATAAGTTATAACACAAAATATTACAATTTAAAACTTTGCAATATGAAGAAAGTCTTGTAGGGAAAGGAAGCGAAAATTCAACAAATTATGAGATCAGATCCACATTAAAAAAATAGAGATAAAAATCACAGAAACAAAGGTTCAATTCCTTTTTTGCTCTAATAGCCTGCGTAGCCTACAAGACTAAACCCAGTTTGCCACAGAGATTTGGAGATATGATATTTATACCAGCAGTATCATCTGTATTGCACCTATGAGGCCACACAAAAAATTCTACGTTTGTCGTGCACATTTGGGTCTACAAAATGTGTGCACATCAACCCTTTTTATTATCCTATCAGCAGCCTACTGGAAAATACTTGTTTTAGTTTTTTGACGACTTGACCAAAACGTTTACATATTTTGACCACTTCACTGGCTTTTTTTTTTTTAATCAATCTATTTAAGAAGCAACTTCATTTCATTATGGCTGGTTTGCAAAGTAAGACTAGCCCAATACTTCAGTCATCAACCTCAGATTTTCCATCGCCATAGGACAAGTAGCTAACAACATTCACATAGATAATTTTGAAAAAAAAAAGTTATGACTGATTAAACATCACACTGGTCTACAGCATTGTTGATCTCTAGCCAGTAAGTTAACAAAATTGTTAGTATTTTTAGTTATAAAAAGCCACTGAAGTTGTGAGCAAAACAAACAAGTTGGCGAGAGCCAATTTTTCTTAAACCACTTTGTAGTCAATAATTTACTTGCATCGGGATTTCTTTCCAAAACTGCTTTGTTAATAATGTAGGCTACATAATATGCAGCGGAGTATACGACGGAGTGAAAATTTCACTGTTCAAGTTTTACAAGAAGGGTGGGAGCTTATCACGTGTGTAAATACAAACGAAATGACCTTGAAAAAGTCTCCATGGAAGTGCATAACCTATCAATGATCGCAATCTAGCAAGCTTATTGTTAGCACAGTACTAACAATGGTTTCACACAAACTTGGTCTTTGAAGACACAAAACACCAGCTTCATTCCATTGTCGTTCATTTACAATGTTTTGTAACCATATACAACAAACAATAAAGAGGAGCCTGTAATATGCAATGAAATTTTAAAGTTGTAGTACTGATTAGGGCATAGAGTTAAGTTGGCCAATTCACAGTACAGGCATTAATTTACAACTATCATTTCATTCCGATTCATCTACTTTAGGCTAAGGAATAAAACACGCTGCGAATGCAATTTATGGCAAAGCAACTAGAACTAAATTATGCCACCTTGTTGTCTTAAAGTGGAAATCTTCCGGTGCAGGCGTGTGGTTTTCGAACTGTGCCAGTATGAAGTGGACTGCTAAAGAAATTATAGTAGAAATGTTTCTAACTGTCCCAGCAACACGTACGCCGTCTTGAAATTAACCTGCAGTAGGCATAATAGGCATGGGTGCTTTTGTAGAAGCACAAAAATTTGCTGTTGTCTGTGTACATGCAGACATTGCTTTTATACAATTGGAACATGATATTTGAATAAGTTATATTGTTCCAATTAGCTTTGGAACCTAGTTTATAATAAATACCAGTAGCTGTATATGCTTACTAACCAGGGAGTCGCACAATGTTTTACACCCCAGGTGGCTAAATTCTGGGAGCTCTTCGTAGTCTCACGGTGCAAACGCTGTAAGACTTGTAATGTAGGGCCAACTTAAAAAGCTCACAATGATGGGGATAGAAAGAAGGGTTTTGTGTTTAAAAATTGAGAACATTTGCTGTTCAGTGAAACACTGCAAAACCCACAGCACTGTACCAGAAAGGGGCCAATATACCGTAGATTATGGCAAATTGCTAGGAGCTGTGTGCTAGGTTGACGACAATGAGGAAAAAGCTCACGGCATTGCCATAGATGCCGTAAGCTACCGCGAGCCCTGGTATTACCAATTCCGCCTTTGTCAATATAAAATGGCTAGGCCCAAGTGAAAATAAAAATCTGTTGGTAGCTTCGTAATTCCTGCTATTCACTGCTGGAAGGCACTACTGCATAAAACACCAACTGCCTAGCCTCGTTATTTTGTACTCCTCATTTACTGTCCAGAAATGAGTGAATAATTCCAGTACATTTCTTGTACGGGATCCATTGTAAGTAAGAAAAATCTTGAGCAACCAGTCTGACTTTATATCAGGAGCTTATAAATCCATACATGTCTGTAGCACATGGGATTATGTAACTCTTCTTCGCATTCCAACACTTGTGACAAAGTCGTCTGACATGCTGTGGATTTTGCTCCTGCCTTCAGGCCAGTAACATCACCAAAATCTTAAATTTCCGAAAGCAACGCTAGAAGTAGTAACTTTCCAGCATGCACAAGATCTGCGATGGAGTCGAGCACTTTATACTCCAGTCGGCCTTGGGTTGAGAAACAAAACTTCCTCAATCACTTCAAGGTTGTTTATGCTACTGCTTGCGGAATGCTTGGGGTAATCACAGTAAAAGAAGTACTCTGCACACATACTTAGACTTTATCGAAAAAATTGCGCTTTACCAAAAGTTCTATCTAGCATGTTTCTTTCTAAAATTACGTTAAACCAAAGTAAAGAATGAACTTTTCAGTTTTTAACATACTTGACCTATTAGATAAAAAAAAAACCTAGGCTACACGGCATGTTTTTAACGTTACGTTTTCCGCAAGAGTAATAAATCTGAGTTAGCCACTGATGAACGAGAATAGCGCATCTTTGGCCGTCTGAGTGGTCTAGCCCAGTCACGTGATATGCGCGTCACGGCAAACAGCCCTGGCGCGTGGTTTAGAAACGAGTGGTGGAGCAATTATGTTGCTAGATTCCTGCTTTAAGCCACTTCCGTTTATACTAATACTTTATATCAATTACTTACTAATCAAGTAAGTAAGTAGTATCAATTACTTACTTTATTTATTACTTTATTCCTCTAAATACTTTATTCCCGCTTTATTGTTGTGTTATTCCTGCTTTATAACACTGTAGTGTGCGCGTTTGTAAAAGTATTACTACCGTTTTTACATTTTGGAATCAACGCTCTTTAAAATATAATCTATTCCAATGCAACAACGTATTGGTATGATGGTAGCCTGCACTACTCTGTTCTAGGTCTGTTTATTCTACTCACGTTACATGCGATAACACAAGCTATCTAGGCCTATCTACTTTTTACGTAGGTTTATTCTTTGTAGCCATGGAAAATATTCAGAAACACACAAAGGGATCTTGCAAGCTGCATCTTGGCGTCCAACTAAGAGCAGGAATCATGGAAAGTAGCAAGATTTGTAAGGTACACAGGAGTACGGGTAAGTGGATGTGGCATAATAATAGTACTACTACATTTGCCCTCCCCCCCCCCCCCCCACATTTATCAGGATTCGTACACTTTACCCAAGAAAATTCCTGTAGTTGTTAAAAATGTCCAGGACTTTTCCAGGATTCCCTTAAAACGTAATCCTTTTTAGCACAAACTAAATTTTAAGACTATTCGATACAGCTAAAGAGAAACGTGGAGCTGCAACAATTAGGTAACGCAACCAATTTATTAATTACGCTGTAAAAAAAATCAAGCAGATTTGTAACCTTGCAGGTAAACTTGTACGTAAAATAATCACTTTTTACTCTCGCTTGCAGTAACTGTTTAGATGTTGCCAGCCATTACTCAGTAGGCTTAGTACTGTCAAGCAACCCTCCCCTGCCTACAGGCTTGCTCTTTCATAAGTCTTTCTTGAAGGACTCAACCTTTTCGTTAATGTCCGTGTTTACCTTTTCAAGCTCTTGTTTTTTTTGTCTTTCGCAGCAAGTGCATTTCCAGACTGTCAGTAATGGTGGTCTAAGCTGAGAATCGAGGCATCCCGAAGTAAAAAGCCACAACAAGGGAGGTAGGGTAGCCTACAATAATTTCATATCCATTTCAAGCTGTAAATGGAGAACATATAGAGGCTCATTTTCAGGACTTACTAAATGGTGATGTTCAAGCAAAATTGTTGAGTAGTGAGAGCCATTGTTGTTGAGTCCGCAATTGTTGAGTCCGGCTTCATGAAGCACTCTTGTCAGCTGGACTTTAGCATGACAACACACAGCGAGACTTATCAAGAAGATGGCCGTCTACATACAGTAAATAACTAACTGTGTACCGTAAATAACAGCCAGGCGTTATGCTAGGAACTGTTACTCACAAGACAGTGTTTACCCACTGTAATTGTACCGGTGGACATCAACACCATGCTATCACTCGACGCAAGCAGTCCATTTCTACTGGCAAGCCATAATTTAGCTAATTACATTCACTAATATCCTGGAAAGCTTGTCCTCTCCAGTCGGTTTTGGTGGGACAGCTATTGTATAACCGTTAAAATTTGCAATGCTGTTAAGTTGTTGCGGGAGTTTTTCACACATACTGCAGGAAATGCTTTTTTATTAACAGGGTTGTCATTGTCAGAGTGTGGAACGATCTACTTGGCGAGTCGGTGACAGTTGTCTCAAAAATTCTTTTAAGACGAAATTGCGGACTGTTGATTTGTCCAAGTACCTGTCTGGTTTTCTGAAGTTTTTCTACACTGTAATTTTATTATTGTTGTCAGCTAGGTTGTTTTAACAGTTATCGGTGCCATACTGGCTCATTGAAGCTTAAGGTTGCCATGTTTCAGAGACATTTTTGACCTGATTCCAAAGCACTGCTCTGTTTACAATTTACCTCTTTCTTGTTTCACTAGCACTTCATCTAGTTTTGGGTCGCTTACCAACGTTGGGCTGATCGTTAGTGATCCCCGGGTCCACTTCAGACCTGTGTGCTCTCGCATCAAAATGTTTTTATTATTATTATTATTTGTAGGCTGTGGATATTTTTCTCCCCAAAGAAACATTTACTCCCAAAACACAAAACTGAAACTTAGCCTATGCTTACTTTTCCTTGGCTTAACATTTTTACATAGGGCCTCACAGCAAATGTCAGAAAAATGTAAGAAATTTGTTTAAATTGCACAAAATGCTGTACACAATTAAGTTCAGTTTTTTCTTTCTAAGCTTAGGATATGTTCACAAGGACAACCATTGAAATATAAGTGTAGCCTATCGATCCCAAATGCAACGCTCAAATTCAAAAACAAAAATACACACAGTAGCCTACGGTATTTTGCGAATTTTCGATAGGCCTAATAGTCCGAGTGGTGTTAATTTCGGTCTCTTCTATTTTCACGCAAAATACCGTACTGAGTGTATTCGTTTTTGAATTTGAGCATTGCATTTGTGATCGATTGATTTCAAACATTCAAAGTAGAAGTGTAGCCTATAACCTAAATCGTCAAACTTCTCTTGTTTTGGGACAGTTCCATTCCCGGAAGCAGAATATTTTCAGGCGGTCTGCGACAAGCTTTTTAGAAATAAAAAGCTGTCTGCGGGAAGAGGGAGGGTGTTTGTGGGCTGCAGGTAGGAGGTGATGGCAGAATTTTGTATTGTGCAAAATTGTCAGGTTTATTTGGGTTCATGAACTAGTTTACTGACAGAACCTTTTTCGGTTGTTTTTGCTAAACAACAACTACTAGAGAACGACCCACCTATCGTCTTGAGAATAGCACCATTCAAAAGCTCTTGAAAAAAGCTCATGTCAATTTTCTGCAAAATTATCGCAAAAAGAAGACCACAAAAGAAAAATGCAGGGCAAATCATACGACAACATAGCCAGTAGTACTGCAATGTAGCGTCGTGCGTTGCTCTGATTCTGCCACAGGAGTTCCATTTCAAATTAACACTTGCACGTCTGACATTATTTTTAGCCCAACATTTTTAAAGTTGGGAAAAGTTCCATATCTTGCGTATCTACGATACCCGAGCAGGAAGCCCATCAGTTAACAAAAAGAAAAAATAGCCTCTTAGGGCTACTATGCCCATTGCCTAGCCACCAACCCACCATCCATTGTCACACAAAAGTGTTCATATTTCTGCAGTAGATTACACATTTGTAGATGCTGTACATGTGTGAAGGATTTATTAGCACTTCTGCAGGCAAAAAAACAAATTTTACCTGGGGGGAGGTCAAAATTGTTTTCTATTGCCTAAAGAAAATATACACAACCTGTAAATTTAATTGCATTCAGTTCCTGAGTGATTGTTACCCTGGATGATTCAAAACTCTCTCGATACGCCCAGCTGAACCGCCCATCTGCGCATGCGCCAGCATGTGCAGACCCTCCATAAATGGTATTACGGCGTTAGCCAACCATCTATTTTTCCTCCAGATATGTCAGCCATGTGGTGACTCCAGAGGGGAGGTTGGGTGGGTATTTACAGGTAGTGTATATTTTCTTTAGGCAATAGGAAACAATTTTGACTTCCCCCCAGGTAAAATTGGGTTTTCTAGTTGCCGGCTGAAAATATCACACTACCTGTAAATTTAATTGCATTTAGAGTTGACCTCGTCAATATAGGTGGCGGGCACCATCATGGCTGGTTCCCAAGGGGGTTCGCTGGGTCCCAGAGATTTGGTGTAGGCTGAGGTGCGAGACGCATCAGACCCAATATCTCAAGCAGTTTAACTTAGGCAAGTACTGCAGGGGGGGAAGAAACTGGTTATTGTCAACGGACTGACATCAGTTTGAGAGTTTTGATTCCGTTTAAAAGAGGAAGGGGGGGGGGG